>JAWCTZ010000169.1:0-67855 GCA_036850595.1 Rhyacichthys aspro | reverse complement strand
TACTACTGTTTTTTATTACAAAAAAAACAACAAAAAAACAAAGAAACAAAAAACAGTTTCTAAGTGAGTCAAACTATTGATTTGTGGATCTTGTTTAGTTTAGGCGACTTCTGCAATGAAGACACCATTCTACTTAATGTCACCAAAGGTCTATTTTAATAATAAGTAGACAAACTAATCAGTAGACAAACACTCTCATAACAATCGCGTGTCCTCTCGTATTATTCTATCATTCGTCTGTGAATTTGAACTGAACTTTGTTATTCAAATTTTAAAAAAGTGCCTTAATTCTGGGACATTTATGCTATTACATTTGGGAAGTCTGCATTTTATAGTTTTTCAAGATTTGGATTTTATGCCTTTTGTTTCTGCCAATTTTAGATTTCTTATGCAAACTTGAGTTTAATTCTGTAAATTTCAGACATTTTCTGCAATATTTTCACCTGCAACCACCTGCATACGACTTCTGCCAAATGCTATCTATTTTTAAATTAGTTTTGCTTTTAGTAAAACAATATTATTTAAAGTAACTGTTGAATAACTCACTCTTCTAAAGCAAAGGTGTTTTTGTTACATGGTGTAAAAAATAAATAAATAAATAAATGAATAAAAAAAAAAAAGAAGAAGCTTAAAAGTAGATGCTACAATTGTTGAGAATGGTATATTCAATAACAGCCTAACTGAGTTCACACAGAACCACGTGAATAAGTTAGTTCCCGATGTCACAAAATACTTTGACATATGGAGCTTGAAAACCCATGCACAGATAAATCTGTCCTAGCAATAGTTAGATGAGCAAACACGTCAATAATTGCAAAATAAAAAAATAAAAAAATTAAAAAAATGCATTGAAGATGACGAAACTGCTCATTTAACCACTAACACAGGAACTGAAGCTTGACTTGGTGTGGGGGCCGAACTTTGAGATGGATAGATACTCAAAACAGAGCTTTTTGGTATGAGGAACTGTGTTTCCTTCTAAAAAAAAGTAGGCCTCGTTGAACCAGAGTCTCGTCAGTCCATCATTTGCTTTAATTCCATTCAGCTCGTGGGTGATTAAACAATTGCCTATCAACAATAAATTTACAAGCTTCTGCTACAATACATAAACAGTAAACTTAATGAGAGCCTCTTAAAAATAGCCAAAAGGGCCGTGAACTATGTTCTTAAAGAAAAGGCTATCAGTCACCAATTAAAAGTTGTATAAGAGGAAGGTTAAAGGAATGCAGAAAATCATTTTAAAGTCACCTGCGCTGTTTGACTGGTGTGTGTTTCCTGGTTTGTGTTTGTTTGAACCTATTGAGCTTGTTGATCCAAGTCTAAAGAACGAAGGGAAGTTTGTTCTAGAGACTGTGCTGGTCCCGTTGAGCTCTGCGTGAGTTCTTTGTGTCAATGCTGTGTTGTAGTTGGTGTGTTTCGGGTCTGACAGGAGACTGTCCAGTAATGTCAGGTGTGGTGCCTAGTGAAGTCTGGAGCTAAAGTACTTCACTGTGGTTGTATCACCTGAGGAGGTGTGTCTGATGTTGAGATTAGGGCTCTTAAATCATTCACATGGTAATTTACTGGTAACAATCATCCAACATGTATACAATACAAATAAATGCAGAAGAAGGAATCACGAGAGTCAAAGACAAAAAGTCACTATTTGACTCCAAAAATAAAGAGAAGTCCCATATTTTCTTCCTGTGTGGCTCAGGTGCACATGATCCTCACATGAATAAAAAAGAAGTGGGAGCAAGAGAAGAGAATCCTGGGAGGTTCTTAGTCGAGACAATTATTATTATGACTCTTTCTAATAAAAAATGTATTTGCAGTATTCAAATGTTAAACTAAACACAAAGAATGAAGAAATTCAGAGTAAACAACAGATTTAGTTTAGACTAAATATTACTAAATGTTTCTGAAACCAAAAGATAAGGAAAGTGCTAGGGAAAAGAGAAGAACAAAGCCCAGTTGTTCCTGAGGAAGGTTAAGAAGTGAAAAGGACTGACTAGAAAACTTTTCACTAATCAATACTAACACCTAACTCTTACTAATGACTTTCTGAGACCTCAGATTCAAAGAGCAACATGGAAACTTGAAAAAGGGAAACTTCAACAACTAACACCTATGGGTTGTAATACATGAGCTGTTCTAACCTAATTATTTTCTAGGCTGGTGGACAACTGTTTTAACAGACATTTTACCAACAGGGTCCCACTCTGGAACATTGTGCATTGGAGATCAATACCAGCAGCCACTTACACAGGCTTGAATTGAAACCTAAGATCTAATGACGGCCCTCTACCGGCCAGAGAGTGTTGATGTTTACAGACAAACACCAAAAAGATAAGGTTCCTGTTAAGGTCAGTCCAATCTAGAGTCCAGAGTCAGGGATAAACACCAGTATCCTTTTGGAAAGTGCTTAATATCTGAAGTGTTAAGTTGAAATGAATGTTGCATTAAAGTCTTAAATGCAAGATTTAAGACTTTCAATGTCTATATTCATTTTATATTTTGTAGATTTCTATTTTATAGTTCTTCAGTTTCTGTGTTACATTTTCTAGTGTGCTGTGCAATATCTATTTTGCTATTGGTTGCAGGTAAATAAAAACAAGCAAGCATTTCACTGTGCATTTGGTAAATAAATCTTATCCATCTTCAAGAAGAAATAGGTAGTAATGTTGATAAATGTTTGGCATGGTAATCATTTTCATCCACAGGTCCAAGAACAACACACAAAAGGTATCTTTGTCATTCTATAGAACCTTTTAGTGCTGAATATGAAAAATGTGGAATGGTGCCTAAACGAGATGCTGTTGGTGAATAACATACAACCAACTACATGTGTCTAATGTCGATGCTAGTGACTAGTTAAATATTTAGCAGTTATTTAAAGGCTACATGGTAAACATCACTGAATCATTATGTTATTGCTGTGCAAATAGAGAAAGGTGTACTGCAATAGTTTGGTACTGCCCCCGCTGGCTTGTCCAACAAACATGACGAATACCTTTTACAGGTTAACTTTGGCTCATGGGAATCAGAGATGCATGCTGATGGTGAGTGGATAGCAGAGTGGGGGGTAATTAAGAGGTTCAGTATTTAGTGGCTAATAAAGACTCATATTTAATCTAGAAGGGCATAGAAATGTGCACCTGGACATTAATTGTAACCTGTGAGTAAGTGTGGTAAGTTATCTTATATATTTCCATGCTGATGTGTTCACTGTCGCTGCCTACACACTCCACATCATAGGCACAACATCGTTTGTGGTTTCAAAACATCTTGACTGGTTTTGGGTTTTGGCAGCTATTATCAATATGTGCACACAGTTTTAATACATTCACTTGGGGAAGTGTCAATGGTTCAGAAGTGGTTAGAAATAAATCTACAGGAACTATTAAGTAAAAGTAAAGTAAATCAACTATTGTCAAACAATCCTACACATGTAAAAATAAGAGCTTCCGGGTTACTTAAACAATATTAAGCTGAATGTATCTCTGTTTCCAGGGGCAGGAGCCATAGAACTTGGAAGGGTGTGGGTCCTGCTCCCTGACAGTCTGCAGGGGTGTGGAGGCTTACAGCTGAGTCCCATACGACCAGCCTTACGGTACATGCCTTTTAGATTATTTTATTCTAAGATAAAGGATTTAAAGATAGCAGCCTCACACACCCCATTAATGTGTAGACTTACTGCTGCAGACAAAGTAACCTATGATACAGAATTACAAGTAAAATACTAGACCTTCCACTTATTACTCAAGGAAGAACATATAGAGTAATTTGAACTGCTCTTAGGTTTCTGTGGAAACTGCATTAGAAGTGTGGAGTAAGTGTTATGTATTTTACCGGTATAACATGTGTCTTAAAATCTAGGGAAATTGCAATAGTGTTCCTTTCAAATAAAATAAAATAAATTAACAATAAGGAATAGACAATAAGCAAAACTTTCGGGTCTAAAAATAATGCAAATACGAAATAACACAAAGGAGAAAGCAACAGAGTAAAGCAACATCTAAGTTCTGACAATTATGTTTCTTAATATCAAAGAAATAATTTATCTTATGTTGTTTTATGTAGAGGTGAATACACATAAAATGCTTTTATTTCAGATAAAAGGAGAAAAGTGAATGCATTGTGATTACTTTGTGAAGCTTATGTATACATTAGTCCTCTCTGTAATTCATGTAACACTGATGCATTTGTGATTGTGGAACGCACAATTATGGTTTTAAAAGTGTTTAAAAAAAATCAATTTCAACTTATTCATATTGAGCTTGAAGAAGAATGTTTCAACTGAGGACCCTGAACAAAATGGAATCACTTGGAGAGGAGTTAGGGAACTCGTCGTATCGGGCATAATAATCCTATGTTACGACGAGGTTAAGGCATGGGTGTGTACCCATGGCCTTTAGTGCCCTATGGAAGATATCTACACTGGAACCGTTTTGCCACATGGACTCTTTGCCCCACATTGCCCCTGGATCCTTGTCCCATTGCACTGATGCAGTCGCACTGCTCAGTGTGAAGAAATGGACTGTTCTTTAATTAATAATTTGATTGCATCAAGATTTTGTGATCAGTTTTCATTGTTTCTGAAGATGTTGTAAGCCTTCCAATGTATACCATCTGTATTGGAATGATTGTGAAAATAATTTTATTATTGCAGGAGACCTAATTGGCTGCTGGTCATCTTTTACTATCCCCTGCGCTAATTACGGGGGGTAGAGGTTTGGTGATCAGTGCCCATCGCACCATACTTCTGAAGTGTAGAGGCATGTGCTTTTGTTAGAAACAAAATTCATTCAAATTGGGTGATTGGTGACTGATGGGACGCATGTCTCGGCACTTTAGGGGTCCCTGGGGTTGGGGTCATTGAAATCCATTAATACAGCCCATATTATTGTAACACTGTTTACAATGGTAATTGCTAAGTGCTAAAATGTCATATTAATGATTGATCTTTGATTTATTGAAAATTGGTGTTGATTAAATGTAATACTTTGAATTTGCATTTATAGTCTGAGTGTGCTTTCATGGTAAAATTCTCTTTAGGCGTTTACGTAAGGTTAAAACCACTTGTAAAGGGTTTAAAGAGGAAGGAACTGTTAGAGAATTTTGGATCTATTGTAAGGTTGTAATGCCCTGAGCCTTGGGCTCTGTCAACAGATAGACTTAGACACCTGCAGGATAACATGGCTCCAACCTCGAGCCTAATCAGCTGAATAACAACTGAATACCAACTCTTTGTTATTGTATTGGTTGCGTAATTGACCTTCTACGAGGTATTATAAACTCTGACCAATGAAAGCATAGCCAGACTTGAATGTTCAATACTACGCTGTGTTGACTGTTCAACTGTCTCCGGGCCTGTATGTGATGGTAATAAACTTCTCCTGCTTAAGACATCCAGACTCTCTTCAGTCCTTATGTGGTCCAATACTTCGAAGCTCTAAGGCAGTAACACAATTCTCCTACAGTTAAAATATATCTGAAGACAAAACACAGCACTTTCTTTTTAGCAGGTTCTCATTGGACAGTGAGTTCAGTCTCATGCAGACTGGGACCATGTATGAGGGATTCCAACCTTCGATAGCTCATTTGGTAGAGTGGGGGACTGTAGAATGTTCCTGACTATCATCCTTGTGTCGCTGGTTCAAATCCGGCTCAAAGGAGAAGCTCTTTTATAGTTGATGAAATAAATCTTAGTATCTGGGTGTGGACTTGTTCATTACTCAAGCCAAAAGATGTGGGAACTGACGAAGACCATTTGAAGGAGAAAGGCCCTGGTGAAGGGCTCCTGACGAGGGCCTTCGTCTTTGTTTGAAACACCAGAAGAGAATAAAAATGTTGGGCCAGAGAAGAGAAAGACCATCCAGAGGAAACTTGTCATTATTATAGGGTAAGATTAACACATGATTGGCCCCAAGGTGCAAAGAGGGCTCTCACTACAAAGAGAGCAAATTCAAGGTCTTTGGCTTCATTGAAGAGTTTAAAAGAAGTAAAGAGAACAAACAAAGTCATCATTAGCTTTTCTGTGGGACTTTCATTAAGACCCTGGATAGTATGAGCAGGATATGACAGCGAAAGCTCTGATGGCACGTGATGTAGTTACATACACAGAGTTTAATGGCTGTGTGTGAGTGACACCTACAAGGAGTCCATCAAAACTTATTGCCAGGAGTTGAACCTAGAATCTTCTGGTCTGTAGTCAGATGTGTTTTCCGTTTTGCTACTATTTTTATAGTTTTGCTGCTATTTTGCCTACAAATGTATACATGTGTCATAATTTACAGAAATGAATCCATACCTATCTCCTGAATGGAAAAGGTTTTAGTGTCTTGTGCCTGATAAAGCAGTAAGATGCTCTGACATTCAATCAGCTGCGTGTGGAAAAGTTACAGTTCTCAGAGTTCAGGGGTTTGCAAACAACTTGCTGTGACCCGGATTCGAACCGGGGTTGCTGCGGCCACAACGCAGAGTACTAACCACTATACGATCACAGCTGTGCTTTTATTTTGAACTGCTTTATCTTGTCTATGTTGTCTTTTTAAATCTGGATCCAAAAATAGGCCTTTTCACCTTGAGAATGCAAGCTGACAAAAAGCAAAGAACACCACAGAAATATTACACTGCAAATTATTTGCCACTTGCCAAGATTTATAATCTTATTTCTAGACATGCTAGATAATTTCCCTAGTTTTAAGAGCTATTTACTTATTTTTAGTCATTGACTTTATAGTATGATCTTAGTTTTAGCATGAGGAATTACTTTTTGTTGATTTTAGTGCAGAAATGTTAAAACTGAGCAAATAACTCTTAAAATAAGATATTTTTGTTTTCTCAACAAAGAAAATCTTGTTTAAAGATTCTGCAACACCCACAGTATGCTTAATTTAAGACTTGCTCATAAACAACAATGCTATAACATTCAGTTTATTGAACAGAATGTTAATGACAAACTATCATTGATGAATGACACACTTGACGACAAATATAGATGAGTGACTAAACCTCAGGCTGATTTCTCTGGGCAATAATATCACACAAGCTATATTTTATTGGCACAAACACAGTTTCCCTGAAATTAATAGAAAAATATGAAGTATAATCAACAAGCTCATGTACTAATTCAGTAGCCTGGGCAAGAGCTGGTACAGCAACTTCATATGCTAACAAGTCTTCATCCCATTTCAAAGTTTCATAGCGCTGGTATTCAAAAGCAATAAAAGAAGAATCAATCAAAAAAATGTCCTTTATCAGTCCAAACATGGGAAACGTCTCCACCACATCTATAATAATCATAGACTTCCCACTTATGTACTTATTGCCATTGAGTATATACCACTTCACTTTGACAACTGATTGCAAGATGTCTATGTTAAAAAAATCTTTGACTTTTTGCTTAATGTATTCAGTATTTGTAACGGCTGATACAGGCCCCGATTCTTTTTCGTTTGCAAAAATTGGATATTCAGTGCCTATTTCATTATGACAAGATTGAAGAAACTGATTATGGTTTGCTAGGGATCAAATCGCATGCACATGGTTCTTGTTAAAGGACCAAGAGATATAATATGGAAGATGTAACATGTAATGCTGCTTACCTGTGTGTCAAGAGGTGAATAAGGAAAATTCTGAATGGCTGAATTAAAGTTGTCCAGTTCTAACTGTCCTGTTAGAATAAGGTGTTTTATTACAAGCTTTATCTCCATTGAAGCAACACCTTCAAAAATAAAATGCATTATGTCCTGTGGAGTTTGTTTTATCAGGTCAAAGGCAGGAATATCCATTAGACTGCTTCTCCTGTTAATATGTTCTGAGGGATGCTTTCAATAAATCTGTGCTGCCTGATGTGCTTCTCTAAAGTTCTGTCCACAAATCCACTCTCCACAAAAACAGTTTGCATATCTTTAAAGGTGCATTCACAGTGTCTACATTTGCTATAAGCAAACCCAACACCTTCTTTAAATCCTGCAAGCTCGTGTTGCGCCATTGTGTCTCCACATATGGTTATCACAGCACCAAACAATTCAGTTTCACCATTTTGTGTTTCAGTCCTCACACCACTACAAAGCTTTGTTAAATCTTGAAGAATCCTTTTGAGTACGTCTACACCCCACTGAGAAATATCCCTGGCCTTGGCAAAAGCAAGGAGTCGTATCGCAGCCAATTTTGACCTAAATTTGGGATCAATATTGCCTAAACTATAATAAAATATAAGCAATTTGTTTGCAGCTGCATAAGACCCTAAGGGGTTACATATTTCAATTTCATCTGTGTATAGTATTATTTGCAATGCATTTGGCCTTTGAGAAAATAAAGGGTGAGATGCAAACAATGCCCCATCATTAAAATCACACAAAAATCCCTCTCTGCTTCTTTGTGGTGGTCTGTTAAACATGGTGAAAATTCTGGAGTTGTCCAATAACAGCTTTAGACTCTGAATCAATGGGACATAATAAAAACTTCTGTTTTTAATAGACATGACCCTAGAAACACCTCGCTTTACCCAACAAATCTTCTGGACCACTACTACTTCCTCTGGGTTCACTGGACTGAATATTTCCTTAAGATTCTTATCTTGTCCATATGCAGTGGTTGAGAAAGGATCCACGAACATATCCAGTGTAGACAATGCCTCATCTTGAAGTTGAGTGGTCATCTCAGGACGCCCCTCAAAGACTCTTCTCATTGTCTCCCTCAGCACATTTATGAGTACAGCTTGATACTGTTGAACCCCTGAGATGATACGGTTGACTGTTCTGTGTAAAAATAAATAAAACACTTTTTTTTTTTTTTCAGCACTACTAGTGAAAACGAAACATTATTAAAGAATACTTATACAGTAACATAAGAGTTTCCCAACTTTCACAATATCCCCAATTTTATTAGGCACTGATATTATTTTATTGAAGGATTCAATATGTTAGAGAATTTTGGATCTATTGTAAGGTTGTGATGCCCTGAGCCTTGGGCTCTGTCAACAGATAGACTCAGACACCTGTAGATAACATGTCTCCAACCTCGAGCCTAATCAACTGAATAACAACTCTTTTGTTATTGTAGTGTTTGCGTATTGACCTTCTATGAGGTTTATAAGCTCAGTCCTATGAAAGCATAGCCAGACTTGAATGTTCAATACTACTCTGTGTTGACTGTTCAACTGTCTCCGGGCCTGTATTTGATGGTAATAAACTTCTCCTGCTTAAGGCATCCAGACTCTCTTTAGTCCTTGTATGTGGTCCAATACTTCGAAGCTCTAAGGCAGTAACCCAATTCTCTTACAAAATTTAGCGTTGCGAACAACGGAAATCTATATACAGCTGGACTGAAAACGCTCTTCATTGATGTCACTACTATGTGCCAACCCGCCGCTGCCGCTATGTTTTGCAGCACGAACGAACCGCGTGTCACCTTTAACCAATGAAAACCAGAGTCCAGCAGGCACGAGCTAGCTGCGTGAGGGTGCATTCATGTGCGCTGGGAATGTACGAAATTAGAGATTTCTTCGGAAAATGTTTAGAAGAGCCTAATAGCGGATCATCGCCACATTGCCATCTGCAGCGGGGTGGCACCGGGGGTGGCCAGGGCTTTGTTGGAGGTGGCAATGGCCACCCCGGCTACCCCGCTGGCTCTGCCACTGCTTGCACCAGATGTAGAGAATGAAGAAGTGTGTGTCTGATGTTTAGATCTCAATGAGTTGGTTCATTAAAGACTTAAGCTAGACATTGTGGTGGAATCTGTGGTTAATACTCAACCCATAGTAACTTTTAACTTCATAAGACACTTAATAGGACATATAGCAAATAACAGATAACACAATTATGGCAAAAAGATCTACTGCAGCATCCAGAAATATAATCAGCCATTGTTTGCTTGAAAACTTCTAAACACTTTTTATTGTTAAAGTTCTTAACTGATTCTAGAGTTACCACGATGGTAGCAAGAGCCAGATACAGTTTCAGAGATAATTCTTTTATCCTGATTGTATCACACGTGCACTTTTAAAGAAATAGGCGCCTACCAGGGAATTAGTGATTTTAAGGAAGATTTCCTAGGCTCTCCGCAGACATTAAGACCCTTCACAGAACTATCGTGCCTCTTCTTTATCTACAGTCCCGGACATATAGTTTCAAGAAAAACAAAACTGTTGCTCATTTACACTACAGATTGCTATGACCACCAAATACTACAACAACAAAACCACCAAGGTTTTCACATCAGCCTGTAATGACTGCAGAGAATCTACAGCTTTCACTCTTGCTCACACACCGACTTAATAACAATTACACTGGCCTTTGAAACTGTTATCGCACACAGAATTCAATATTGGAAAGCTTACCCAGAGCTTTCAGTATGTCCAAATTTCAGTACTTAATGCTCATTATGTTTAGCTTTTCTCATGAATTCACAGGCAATCAGTATGGCCTCAGCCAAATACCGGTAGCCAATGTTAACTCCAAAATTAGCCAATCATTCATTATTTAACCAAGCATTTGCTTGAATAACTAGATTGAAATCAAAATTACATTTAAATTCACATATGTGACCAATAGCGCAAGGACTGTGTATTGTACACATTTTCCCAACACATAGGATCTATCTGTCAAGCCTGGTTCTGGTAAGGCAACACCTCTCTTAAAAGAGAAAAAAATTAAATTTGCACTTACCAGTCCAGCAGTATATAGATTTCCGTTGTTCGCGACGCTAAATTTTGTAAGAGAATTTGGTTACTGCCTTAGAGCTTCGAAGTATTGGACCACATACAAGGACTGAAGAGAGTCTGGATGCCTTAAGCAGGAGAAGTTTATTACCATCAAATAATCCAGGCTACTGAATTAGTACATGAGCTTGTTGATTATACTTCATATTTTTCTATTAATTTCAGGGAAACTGTGTTTGTGCCAATAAAATATAGCTTGTGTGATATTATTGCCCAGAGAAATCAGCCTGAGGTTTAGTCACTCATCTATATTTGTCGTCAAGTGTGTCATTCATCAATGATAGTTTGTCATTAACATTCTGTTCAATAAACTGAATGTTATAGCATTGTTGTTTATGAGCAAGTCTTAAATTAAGCATACTGTGGGTGTTGCAGAATCTTTAAACAAGATTTTCTTTGTTGAGAAAACAAAAATATCTTATTTTAAGAGTTATTTGCTCAGTTTTAACATTTCTGCACTAAAATCAACAAAAAGTAATTCCTCATGCTAAAACTAAGATCATACTATAAAGTCAATGACTAAAAATAAGTAAATAGCTCTTAAAACTAGGGAAATTATCTAGCATGTCTAGAAATAAGATTATAAATCTTGGCAAGTGGCAAATAATTTGCAGTGTAATATTTCTGTGGTGTTCTTTGCTTTTTGTCAGCTTGCATTCTCAAGGTGAAAAGGCCTATTTTTGGATCCAGATTTAAAAAGACAACATAGACAAGATAAAGCAGTTCAAAATAAAAGCACAGCTGTGATCGTATAGTGGTTAGTACTCTGCGTTGTGGCCGCAGCAACCCCGGTTCGAATCCGGGTCACAGCAAGTTGTTTGCAAACCCCTGAACTCTGAGAACTGTAACTTTTCCACACGCAGCTGATTGAATGTCAGAGCATCTTACTGCTTTATCAGGCACAAGACACTAAAACCTTTTCCATTCAGGAGATAGGTATGGATTCATTTCTGTAAATTATGACACATGTATACATTTGTAGGCAAAATAGCAGCAAAACTATAAAAATAGTAGCAAAACGGAAAACACATCTGACTACAGACCAGAAGATTCTAGGTTCAACTCCTGGCAATAAGTTTTGATGGACTCCTTGTAGGTGTCACTCACACACAGCCATTAAACTCTGTGTATGTAACTACATCACGTGCCATCAGAGCTTTCGCTGTCATATCCTGCTCATACTATCCAGGGTCTTAATGAAAGTCCCACAGAAAAGCTAATGATGACTTTGTTTGTTCTCTTTACTTCTTTTTAAACTCTTCAATGAAGCCAAAGACCTTGAATTTGCTCTCTTTGTAGTGAGAGCCCTCTTGCACCTTGGGGCCAATCATGTGTTAATCTTACCCTATAATAATGACAAGTTTCCTCTGGATGGTCTTTCTCTTCTCTGGCCCAACATTTTTATTCTCTTCTGGTGTTTCAAACAAAGACGAAGGCCCTCGTCAGGAGCCCTTCACCAGGGCCTTTCTCCTTCAAATGGTCTTCGTCAGTTCCCACATCTTTTGGCTTGAGTAATGAACAAGTCCACACCCAGATACTAAGATTTATTTCATCAACTATAAAAGAGCTTCTCCTTTGAGCCGGATTTGAACCAGCGACACAAGGATGATAGTCAGGAACATTCTACAGTCCCCCACTCTACCAAATGAGCTATCGAAGGTTGGAATCCCTCATACATGGTCCCAGTCTGCATGAGACTGAACTCACTGTCCAATGAGAACCTGCTAAAAAGAAAGTGCTGTGTTTTGTCTTCAGATATATTTTAACATCAGTCATCCATCACGTCATTAGGATACAAGGCATTGTTTTTGAGAAAACAAAATCAACAGTGAATGATCAGTGTAAGAAGAGACTAGACACCAACTGCATCAGTAAATAATACCACAGTGAGCCTGTTTACATGAACATAAACATTAAATAACTGGGAATAATCAGATAATTGTAATAATCTGATCTGACGCGACAAGTTTATGTCCATTATCTGATTTCTTTCAGAGTACGTAGGTATGTAGTGACATAAGACCCAAACTGCCTGTTATTTTCAAAACATCAGGTCTTGTCTTATTGAACATGATAACGTCTACGGTCTTAGTGTTAGCTGTCCTTATGTGGGAACTTATAGGCCACAAAATACACACTGCTTCGTTTAAACTCCATGAAGAGAAAACGAGCATCTGCCCTTGGTCTTGGAGTGATAGGTGACTGTTGCTCAGAGAATTCACAGATGCATGTTGGAGAGAGAACTTCAGAAAGTCTTGGAGAGCTTTCATGAAACTTTGTCATCTGATGAAGAATGTTATGAGACGAGACGACAGTGGGTCCTGCTGTACCTCTGGAAATGTGAGAGGCAGTTGCTTTGTACAGATGTCAATGATTATGCAGCATGGAAATAACAAGAAGTGTGAACACCTCCCTTCCTCCAATACTCCCCCCACTCTGATCTCCTTCTTATGAAAGTCCTCGAAGTAAACAAAATAAAAACTTTCTTTGTATGAGCTGATAAATGTTAGCTATTTTTACGAATCATAGGCTACTTCATAACCACAATTAGAGATAAATTTAATCAAATCCACCCCACTATTAGCCCAGAGCAGATTAGTACTTTATCAGTTGAGTCCCCAATCCTCTTATAATGTTAGACTAATACACTGATGTAGACCAAGCTGAGTTAACCTCAATCATTATGTCCTCTAAAACAGCCACCTGTGTCTTAGATCCCTTCAAACTCTTCAAAGAGGTCTTTCCCTTAATTAATTAAACTATTGTGAATATGATAACACTTCTTTGGAAACAGGTTATGTCACACACTCTTTTAAATCTGCAGAGATTAAACCTCTTTTGAAAAAAACAATCCTCGATCCAGGAGCCTTAGAAAATTATAGACCAATATCTGACCTCCCTTTTATTTCAAAAATCCTTGAGAGAGTTGTATTTAAACAGTTATGCAGTCACCTACAGGACAATCATTTATTATAAGATTTCCCATCAGCACAGGTTTAGTCAAAGTGACTAATGATCTGTTTGCAGCTTCAGTCTCTGTCCTAGTCGTTAAAAGTTAAAAGTGGTCACAGATTTGATTTGATTGTATCCACTCTTTCAAATGTCTCTTAAAAGTTTCATAGGTTGAGCATATATTTTATGTGATAAAAAATGACTGTGAATAAGACAAAAAAATTAATTGAAAATATCAATATAAATTCAAGACCACATCACATGTAAACCACGGAGGATTATTAAAAAAAAAAAAAAGTTTAAATAGAAAAGTACAAAGGCTTCAAATTTTTATTCAATATAAAAACATGAAAATGCATTAATTCCATTGAGAATAGTCTCGATATATTGTGATATAATCTTGATATTCATGATCCACAATTTATCATTTTAAAAGTAAAGGCAAAAGAAAGTTAAAGATAAGAAATAACGATGAGCTGTATTAGTGAGAAGACATATAAGATATAATATAATACAACTGCTTCCTGTGACATCTGCGCAGAAAAAAGACACAAGGAAAAAATCCAAGAAAATCCAAAAGTGTGGACGGTGAGCATGAGCAACACCAGGATTGTCACCGTCGTCTCAGCCGCTGCCCCCCTGGTGGCCTGGGAAAAAAAACACATCATTCTGAAATGACTAAACCATGATTGAACCAGCACTAAACAGGACTAAAGCAGGTCTTGGCCAGGATTAAACCAGGACTAAACCCAAGACTAAAACATGAAAACTTCACAGAAAATTCAAACAGGACAATGTATGTCCAAAAATAACAAATTCACCAAGTTCTCCTTTAAATGGCCAGAATTCAGGTGAGAGCAGTACCTTACAGTAGAAGTAGAGAGCAGGGATGTATATGAGCTTCAACAGGAGGATGAGCGCCACCCTCAGGATCAGCTCTGAAACACGGGCTGCAAACAGTAAATGTTATATTAATGACTCTAATCTGTCTAAAAGCTAATGCGGGCTGATATAACTAATAAATCAGCGTTAACACAACTAATGCTGATGAACTGTTTAACACTGGCAACAAAGGATCACAAAGCACTAGTCGATGTCTAATGTGTTTGCTACACTGGGAAGAAAAAGCCTGTAGGGAGGGGTGTAATTTGTGGCAGGGACGCTAGGGACATGTTCTACCAATATCTAAAAGGGGCTAAAGTGTCCCTACCAATAAATCAGGGGCCTATAAAATGGGTTGGTACGGTAGAAACCTGCTTTTACAATATTATAGTTACAATTAAATGTGACTGCATACTTTGTGGCCACATATTTGCTCTTACTCACAATTTCTAGACTTTCCTAGACTTTCTAGGCTACAACTATCAAACTATGAGAAAAGAAAGCACCCCAGCCTCAAATGGATTGATCCAGTCGTTAACTCTGCCGCTGCCTCGCACTCTCTGGTCTGTCCCAGGAGTTAGAGCGACGGAAAAAGAGGTTCAAGAGTTTGTGTAAAAGTTTGTCTGGTATTTTAAGCTGAACCTAGAACCTTGATATGTCTGACATTCAAAGCAACTAATTATCACCTGTCCTGTTGCTGCACAGTTAAATATGAGCCTCTCTGTCTTTTCACTGATCCATCTTCCACTGATTTACCCCACAGAGGGGGTCAAGCCTGTCCCAGCTACTTTGGGCTTGAGGTGACATGACTTTTTCTCAAATGAAATGACTACAAAAGAGCAGAAGATTTAAATGTTCAATTTCAATACTTGTTTAGCTCATCAGCTGTGCACAGTACGTTGAATGTGTTTTCAAACCACAGACAGACATCTATTTTGAGTGAGCGATATATAATTATTATTGACAATTATAATATAATTAACTAGACAAGTGTATGTGTGTTTGTAGGCAACAAACCGTCATAAATAAGCATTTTTGTCAAATGAAAGCATGGTTTAGGTCAGAAAGTAAGATAATGTTATTTATTAAAAATATTATTTTAAAAATGAAACATGATCATATATATATTCCCAAGGAACCTTCACTATTATGATCTAAGGTAGTAGTTTTCTTTCCAATAACACTGTCATCTATAGGCATATTATCTTGTATCTGAGTCTTGCCTGGTTTACCTCACCTCAGTGCCCCAAACAGCACATAAACACAGAACAGTAGTCACCTTCTTGGCTTTGTGTATAAAACCACTGGCTGTGTTGTCCCTACCAATCTACACATCAAAGTTACGGCACATCAAAGACTGACTCAGGTACACAGGGTAAGTATGAAATTTAAGTATAAAGTGTATCTGGTTGAACGTGGTCGTTAAAAGTGAACATCACAATCTACAAGGAGTCTAGCTTCTCTTTGCCTCTAGGTCAATTTAAGTGCGAGTAAACTGATGTTGGGATTATAATCGATGCCTACGAGCTCATATCTGCACATACATAGATAGAAACTGGTATCCATTCACTCTGAGACAGTGTCTTCAATAGGATCAGCTCACTCAACTGTCACCACATTTCCCCACACTATCTCAGAGTGAATCTGAACAGAGTTTGAAACTTTAGGTGACTATAAACGTAAGAAAAGTTCCAGAATAATCCAAAGACACAACTTTGGTTTTCTTTATATGATCTGCAAACCACTGAGACCAACACTAGAGCCAGGGTTGTTGAGATGGAGCTAAAGTTACCTCCGACAAAGAGATAGAGGGTCTGGCTCTGAGAGGAGAAGTTGTGGGAGAAAACATGGAGGTGATAAACACAGGTGTAGCCTCCTTTGTGGGCGGAGCCAGCATCAGAGAACAGGAAGTGGGCAGAGTGATTGACAGCTGGCAGGGTGTAGTTCTGAGCTGGGTCCACAGTGGGAGAGATGAGCTGGAAGTAGCCTCCTGAAAACTGAGGTTGGACAGAGCATGTGACGCTGAAGTCTGAGCCCAGCAGCACCCGGAGCCCCTGCGGCTCGGCCTGGGAGACCCCGTCAGCAGAGACCCTCAGAGAGATGTTCGGACGACTCAGTAAGTCTGTGAAAAGAGACATAATAAACCATTTATTATCATTTAATTAACAATATAATAATAATATAACAGATCTAATCAACTTTGGTGATATTGCTTTATTATTACTAGGGATGCACCTATTCAGACAAAAAAGCTGGATCAGATACTGATCATTGGAGTAAATACATAGGTCCGATCTACTATGTGTAGCTCTATGTCTGAGGTGCTACAGCGTCAGGTCTTGGAGGAAGATGACAAGATGGAGCAGGTCAAATCAGTGTTGTGGAGATTTACTTTATTATAAACTATTTTTTGTTATTGAGAACAATGCGCTGCACATTGTGCAGCCGCCTTCTCTCTGACTGTGATATATCCACCCGCTTTGTCCACAGTTGTTATTAACTGTTGTTCAGACTTCTTGTTAGCAGTGAGCTAAAGGAATAATATAATTTGGTCACCTTCAAAAGCATCAGATATTCACTAACAATAGAGGCAGCCTAATATTTCTTTAACGCTATGATAATATCGCATCCCTCCTACTGCATGTCCAGCTGGTCACAAGCAAATAAAACAACCTTAAAATCCATCAGCTGGTTTCTTTACTTGTGGAAGAGACTTTAATAAACCAGCTGATGGATTTTGAATGACTGAGGATGGTTTCTCTTCCCTTTGGTTTGATCAGTGCAGACCTCTGGGTTATTGTAGCTACTAAAAATAAAAATAAAAAAATCATCAATATATCATAAATAAAATGAATTACTCTTCAACTTTAAGTTGATATTGTTAGTCTTTACAATGATAAAAGAGCTGATATTTACTTTTTTTTTGTTTGGACAAATCTCCTCATTACAATAAAATGTAATGATAACCCCCATCTCCACAATGGGTCAGGTGACAAATACAAGGGTCTTTATTTATATTTACTATATTAAAATCCCAGTTGGATCAGTATCTGATACCTGCAGATACTCAAAGCACCAGGATTGGGATCTGTACTAAAAAAAGCTGAATTGGTGCATCCCTAATTATTACCTGAACACACCACCTCTACACCATCTGAAGAACTTCTGTTTATTTGCTGCACACATTCACTCACAGCAGACGTCCTCCTGACACAGGCAGGTGAGACCAGCCACACAGGTCTAGATGGGAAACCTCCTCTAGTTTCTCCAGAAACAGCTGAACCACACTCCAGCTCTCGACACACAGCAGCTGTAGCCTTCAGGTCCCAGAGATCATAATTATGAAGGTGTTGCTTCACTCTTCTCCACTCTCCTCTGTGTCTCAGCTCCACAGTCCCTGCACAGCGACTGGGCTGTCCCACCAACCTGACACCTCCTGGGTCTAAACAGAGACAGAGGTGAATAGAAAAAGATAATCAGGTGTATAAAAGCCCCGCCCCTTTTACCTGAGCAGGTGAGGTCCACAGCTTTTCCAGATGAGCAGGTGTTCCCTGAGCTGGACCTGGTACAGTCCATCAGAGCAGACTCATGGCCCTCACACTGGAACATCTGCCCCAGAGGAGCCCGCCCCTCTCCATAGAGTGCCCCCTGGAGGAGAGAAGGAGCCCCACAGCCCAGCTCCCTGCAAACCACCTCTGCATCCTGCAGGTCAAAGTCCTCTTCACAGACTGAGGTCCAGGACTGGTCCCAGTAGACCTCAAGTGATCCTGAGCACAGCCTGGGTCCATGGAGCAGCCTCACAGAGTCTGAGGGCACAGAGAGAGACTGAATAAAGACAGACACAGAGTCTGAGGACACAGAGAGAGACTGATTGATTTATTTTATTGTTTAAAGGCAAATAATAATAATAAACTAGAATCTTTGCAATGGCTGAAGAAGCCATTGCGTGTGGATGCTGAAGCTGAATGTTGAAATGAAGTGAAAGAAGCTGAATGAAGCTAAAAGAAGCTAAATTAAGATGAAAGAAGCTGAATTAAGATGAAAGAAGCTGAATCAAGATGAAAGAAGCTGAATTAAGATGAAAGAAGCTGAATCAAGATGAAAGAAGCTGAATTAAGATGAAAGAAGCTGAATTAAGATGAAAGAAGCTGAATCAAGATGAAAGAAACTGAATTAAGCAGAAAGAAGATGAATTAAGCTGAATTCAATGCTGAATAAGTGCTAAAATGTGTTTTAATAACAATAATCCAACAATATTATAATAATAATAATAACAATAATAATAATAATAATAATAATAATAATAATAATTTATAATATAATAATAATAACAACAACAACAACAACAACAACAACAATAATAATAATAAAAATAATTTATAATAATAATAATAATAATAATAATTTATAATATAATAATAATAATAATAAAATAATAATAATAATAACAACAACAACAACAACAACAATAATAATAAAAATAATTTATAATAATAATAATAATAATAATAATAATAATAATAATAAAAATAATAATAATAATAAGAAGAAGAAGAAGAAGAAGAAGAAGAAGAAGAAGATGAAGAAGAACAAGAAGAATTTAACTTCCAAAGAGAACCATTGTACAAGCTGACAACCCCACATTATTTTTTTATAATAATAATAATACATAATAATAATAATAATAATAATAATAATAACAAGAAGAACAAGAACAATTTAACTTCCATAGAGAACCACTGTACCAGCTGACAACCCCAAATTATTTTTTGATAATAATAACAACAGCAACAACAACAACCTGCATTGTTTTTGACCAACAGAGCAGCGAGTGGAAGTTTGAGATCAGTGAGCTCCTTCTTCCCAACAGCAATAAGACCAATTGTATTTTGCCTTGGGAATTAATAAGTTGTAGTTGAATTGAAGTTAATTGAACGAATGTGAAAATGAGAAGAAGCTCATAAACCTCTTTCTTACATCAGATTTTACAAGGAGAAAGACTGAACACTGAAACCTCAAAATTGATTCATTGAATGACTAAAGAAAAAACAAAAAACATCCAACTCTGTAAATATCTAGCTGATAACTGATAATATGAACATTCAACAAAAATACAGAATATCTTTTCTATATTAACAGTGCATCTTTGACTAGTTCACATACTTTTACAGTGAACAGTGGAATTTAAAATAATAGGCACAATAACAAGATTTATGTAAAAATACTTTCAGCTGCCTGTAGTAGCCTAACTTAAGCTTTTACACTTCATTCTGTTGCTTTCTTGTTTTGCTGCTGTTGAGATAAACATTGCACAAGAAATGATTATTTGTTATTGTGTTTATGTGTATTAGCAAAATTAAAAGCTTTATTCCCTCTTGGTGCTTACTTTTGTGCCACTGATGATGATGATATAGCAATGCCCCGGTAATGAGGTGAAGATGATAGTCTGCAGCATTTAAGTCAAGCTGTTGCTCTCTCTTGCTCTATGAGTCAAATGTGACTTACTAGAGAAAAGGTAAAGTAATTATAAATATTTTTTTTAATTACATGTCATTAATATAGTTTCAATCAAACTTTCAATACCTCATACAGCACTGTTTTCTAGGGTTGCAGACGACCATTTGGTGATATAGCATCAACCTCAGGTTACCTCTGGGAGGGCAGCTAGACAGGGCAGTTGAGTTATAGTAGCTTCCAGCTCTGCTCTAGTCCTTGTAGCCGTGGATGGACAAATCTGTAACATTTGTTAATTTAAATGTGAAACCCTGAAAAAGACCAAAAGACAAAAAACAATGCTTCAGGTTTCAGTACATGTCCTTCTTATATCTGGTAAAAAGAAAATGTATTGTGACACTTATTATTGAAATATTATTACCTTGTTCACAGCTGTAACTCTTCACTGTTTGTCTGTGCTTCTTTATGTGAAACAAGGACAACTGAACTGGTACCTACAGTTGAAATAAAAAGAACAATGAATACTTTTATTAATTGTGACATGAATAAAATATGTTTTCATCCTCAACCTACTGCTTTGAGGTGAAAGGTTGCAGAAGGCCTTTTAGTGATGCCCCATCAACCTCAGGTTTCAGTGTACTGTTCATTTTGCAGCAGCTGGACAGGACAGCGGCTGGTTAATGCAGAAGCTAGTTTCTTTGAGGACTCAGCTGGACAGAGCTGGTTAGTGTAGAAGGTGGTTTCTTTGAAGATTCAGCTGGACAGAGCTGGTTAGTGTAGAAGGTGGTTTCTTTGAGGATTCAGCTGGACAGAGCTGGTTAGTGTAGAAGGTGGTTTCTTTGAAGATTCAGCTGGACAGAGCTGGTTAGTGTAGAAGGTGGTTTCTTTGAAGATTCAGCTGGACAGAGCTGGTTAGTGTAGAAGGTGGTTTCTTTGAAGATTCAGCTGGACAGAGCTGGTTAGTGTAGAAGGTGGTTTCTTTGAAGATTCAGCTGGACAGAGCTGGTTAGTGTAGAAGGTGGTTTCATTGAGGACTCAGCTGGACAGAGCTGGTTAGTGTAGAAGGTGGTTTCATTGAGGACTCAGCTGGACAGAGCTGGTTAGTGTAGAAGGTGGTTTCTTTGAGGACTCAGCTGGACAGAGCTGGTTAGTGTAGAAGGTGGTTTCATTGAGGACTCAGCTGGACAGAGCTGGTTAGTGTAGAAGGTGGTTTCTTTGAAGATTCAGCTGGACAGAGCTGGTTAGTGTAGAAGGTGGTTTCTTTGAGGATTCAGCTGGACAGAGCTGGTTAGTGTAGAAGGTGGTTTCTTTGAAGATTCAGCTGGACAGAGCTGGTTAGTGTAGAAGGTGGTTTCTTTGAAGATTCAGCTGGACAGAGCTGGTTAGTGTAGAAGGTGGTTTCATTGAGGATTCAGCTGGACAGAGCTGGTTAGTGTAGAAGGTGGTTTCTTTGAGGACTCAGCTGGACAGAGCTGGTTAGTGTAGAAGGTGGTTTCATTGAGGATTCAGCTGGACAGAGCTGGTTAGTGTAGAAGGTGGTTTCTTTGAGGATTCAGCTGGACAGAGCTGGTTAGTGTAGAAGGTGGTTTCTTTGAAGATTCAGCTGGACAGAGCTGGTTAGTGTAGAAGGTGGTTTCTTTGAGGACTCAGCTGGACAGAGCTGGTTAGTGTAGAAGGTGGTTTCTTTGAGGACTCAGCTGGACAGAGCTGGTTAGTGTAGAAGGTGGTTTCTTTGAAGATTCAGCTGGACAGAGCTGGTTAGTGTAGAAGGTGGTTTCATTGAGGATTCAGCTGGACAGAGCTGGTTAGTGTAGAAGGTGGTTTCTTTGAGGATTCAGCTGGACAGAGCTGGTTAGTGTAGAAGGTGGTTTCTTTGAGGATTCAGCTGGACAGAGCTGGTTAGTGTAGAAGGTGGTTTCTTTGAGGATTCAGCTGGACAGAGCTGGTTAGTGTAGAAGGTGGTTTCTTTGAGGATTCAGCTGGACAGAGCTGGTTAGTGTAGAAGGTGGTTTCTTTGAGGATTCAGCTGGACAGAGCTGGTTAGTGTAGAAGGTGGTTTCTTTGAGGATTCAGCTGGACAGAGCTGGTTAGTGTAGAAGGTGGTTTCTTTGAGGATTCAGCTGGACAGAGCTGGTTAGTGTAGAAGGTGGTTTCTTTGAAGATTCAGCTGGACAGAGCTGGTTAGTGTAGAAGGTGGTTTCTTTGAAGATTCAGCTGGACAGAGCTGGTTAGTGTAGAAGGTGGTTTCTTTGAAGATTCAGCTGGACAGAGCTGGTTAGTGTAGAAGGTGGTTTCATTGAGGACTCAGCTGGACAGAGCTGGTTAGTGTAGAAGGTGGTTTCTTTGAGGATTCAGCTGGACAGAGCTGGTTAGTGTAGAAGGTGGTTTCATTGAGGACTCAGCTGGACAGAGCTGGTCAGTGTAGAAGGTGGTTTCTTTGAGGATTCAGCTGGACAGAGCTGGTTAGTGTAGAAGGTGGTTTCATTGAGGACTCAGCTGGACAGAGCTGGTCAGTGTAGAAGGTGGTTTCTTTGAGGACTCAGCTGGACTGAGCAGGTTAGTGTAGGGGCCAGTTCTTTGTGGACTCAGAAGTACAGGGCTGAACCACCTGTGGCGGTACTAGTGCTAGTCCATAAGAGATAAGTGGGTAGTATATGAGAGTGTCACAATAGAGTGAATAAAAAAACAGGGGGGAAAAGCACATATACATATTTGTATCCATCTGAAACAGATGGAGCAGTGGGGTGTCAGCTGGTACAGTCTAAGGTTGTGTTCACACTTGCTCCCAGATACCTTCAAAACAAGGGTCTCGGTTCAGGCACTTTCAGTGTTTTAAACATTGCATCATTATTATATTATTTTTTAAAAACGCCTTGATTTTGACAAACTCACTCAAACACACTTCACAGATAAACCGGGTGTTTATGGACTGAACTAAATGGATTTGTTTCTGTTTCTTTGATGTGAACTAAATGAAGCAGATTACAAGTGTGAACACATCCTAAGCACAAAGCGTATGTATCCTGTCATTGGACACACTTTGGCCTCTGCATGCATCAACCCTTTCGGCCTTCTTCACTCTTTAAACAATTTCAACTGTTAAAAACTGAAAAGAATATACATTACAAAAAAAACAAAATTATAAAGACACATAATTTACATTTAATGTATGAATAATATGTTAGAGGTAATTTTTTTTGTTAAAAACAAAATGGACAGTGGGACAGTTGCTGTCAGATAAACCAGTTAAATGGACTATGATTTATTCTTAATTGTCTGCTGCTCATGAGGCTGACATTGGCCCATGTACAAGATACCCTCATGATGGTTTCTATTACAAGCTTTGAAAATACATGATTTTAAAACATGAAGAAAAAAAAATTGAATATAGACCTGACAGCAACATTCCCACTGCAGTGAGGTGAGGTAACCTGTGTGAAACAGGCTTTAACCGCAACCCACCCAGATGCATGCAGAGGCCAACGTAACCTGAAGGCTGCTGCACACAACAGCAGTAGGTGATGCCCTCTCTGCTGTGTACAGCAGCCTACTGATGTTGTTTATGGTGGACCCCTACATGCATTACCCTCCCACTTTCCACCGACATGCATGTAGGGGTCCACCATGAACCATAACACCGGGGAAATGAGAACTCTTAACCTGGAGACGCTGAAGACTCGTATTTTGCATCTTAAAAATTTCAGTTAATTATGTTACACTTAATCACTTTATTACCTTATCAGAAACTTATACTTCAATAAAAACATAAAACCTGATCCTGTAAATACTGAATACCTGTAATTAAAGAACAATTAGAACTGAGCTGAAGAATACTTCAATAAAAACATCAAACCTGATCCTGTAAATACTGAATACCTGTAATTAAAGAACAATTAGGACTGAGCTGAAGAATGCAAGCTTACACGTAATAATACATAATTACATAATACAAATAACAATAAACTACATGTTGTCAGTTTAAGAGTATGATAGAACACAGAAAACTGGGCTGTGATAACTGTAGTAAGTGTGCAACACACCTGAATGGAGACACTGTTGTGGACGAGAGATGTAAATGGCATCTAGCAGTGTGTTCTTCTCAGTGGTGGCAGCAGAGATCAGTTGGACATAACCTCTTGACTCAAACAGTTCCATAATTGGCTTTCTTGCGTAGTGCAGCAGGTTCTCGTTGAAATCTCCACAAACTACAATCGGATGGATGTCCAGAATCTCCAGTGACTCCAAAAGGCCTCTGAGGTTTGACAGAAATGGTGACATCTTGTAGTTAGGGGGTCTGTAAATGGTAACAATTAATGCACAGAAAGGAGCATCCACTTGTACAACCACAAACTCAAGATCAGTAACATTCTGCACATAACGTATTTCACGAGCTACAATATGGTTCTTGACATAAACAGCGACTCCACCACCATCTCTGTTGGCTATTTCACTGAAACTGGTGTAGGACACGTGTCGGCTGCGTTCAAACATCGTAAAGCCTTCTAAATGTAGAGTCGGAGCAACAAAGGAGCCTCGTAGTCTGGTTTCTGTAAAACACAAAACATCTGAGAGACACAGTTCATGATGACTCTGAATGTCCTGTATGTGAGACGGTAAACCCTCAGCGTTGTGATGGATAATGGAAAATGTGCTCTCTCTGTCCAGTCTTTGAGACACGTGATAAAAAGTCATTATATGATCTAAATTGGCTTGTTGCATGTTATTTAGTGATTCTGTGATAAGTGGGTTAGCATAAAGCTTAGACTCATCCATCTCTATGATGTGCAATCCGTTCAGAGAGGTCACTCTGCTCACTGCTACGTAGCCCATACCAGGTTCAAAGATTTTCTTTAAAGAAACCACTGCCGATGAGACTGTTAAACCCTGTACCTTGTGTATTGTACAAGCGAAAGCAAGCTTAATGGGAAACTGTCTGCGTACAAGTCCTTTTTTCTGAATGACTTTTTCCTCCGATCTCTCCAGATACACCACATTGTCAGATCCTGGTTTCCTTCTTGGATTTTTATTATCAAGATCAAGTCCCAGCATGTGAACACTTGAAGGGTCTTTATTTGAATAAACCAGTTTGACAAGTTTAGCAAAAGCCCCATTCACTAGTCCCTGATTCAGATCTATGTTTCTGGTCAGCATAACACGGGCACCTACTGCAACTTGTAATGTGTCAGATAATCCATTAAAGTTTCCTTTACATGGTGTGGTCTGTAGTTCCATCATGCCAGTCCGAGGATCTTTACTGTAATCATCTGCATTGATTGTTGTAATGTCATCATGAAACAGAGCTAGTGTTTTAGAGTTGTGCTTCTCCACTTGTTTATTTGTTGCAAAAATGTGAAGTATATCCTTTGGACAGTTTTCTGGGTCACATGTTGCCTTTAAGAGTAAAGCTCTGTCTGCCTCAGATAACTCTCTTGTTAGCTCTTTTACCCTGATGCGGTTCAACATCTCAGCAAATGCAACATCATCTTTCTGCCGCATGATCTCAGTCAGTGTAACCATCTGAAAGTTGTCTTTCCACAGGTCAATGTGAGAGGGGTCATAAACACACAGTGGCAGAGACTGTCTCACTGGAGGTAACTGATAAAAATCACCAACTGCTAGAACTGACATTCCTCCAAATGGTCTTTGTGTACCTTTAATTTGCTTTAACCTGAAATCTACATATGCAAAAAGCTGTTTGGACACCATGGACACTTCATCAATAATAATGATCTCAGCGTTCATCAGTTCTGCTCTGACTTCATCGAGCTGGTTACCAAGTCCTTGAAATGGAGGTTTTAAACTTCTGGGTAGTTTCAGCAGAGTGTGTAGAGTTGTTCCACAGATGTTGAAGGCTGCAGTGCCAGTAAAAGATGTCAACAGGACAGTGGGCTTTGAAATATCTGTCTCTTCTGCACTTCTCTCTAATTTACTAAGTATTTCTGAGGCCTCAGCATGAATACATTTGATAAGATGTGATTTTCCAGTTCCTGCACCACCATTGATGTAATAAAAGAACTGTTCTACATTGACATTACCAACACGTTTTATGCACCAGTCTCTTACAGCATAAAACACAGAAGCCTGCATCTGGTTCAAACTCTGATACATTTGACGTTTCATGGTGAGATCTAGTTTTGGAGGTTCAAGCATGATTCTGGCATCTCTCACTGTATTTGACTCACGATTATATTCTGGGACATTCTCTTGTACATCATGATCTGGTTCTCTGGCTTCCATCTCCTCAATACACTCAAGCCTTTCTGCTTCTGCTGCTGGTGCTACCATACAGGCCCAGGCATCACTAAATCCACCTTTCTCTTCATATTCTTTTAAGGCACTCTCAACTGTTTTAGCATGTTTCTCATATTTATCTCTGTTTTCCTTTATAATACTCTGCACAGAAACAATATCATCTGTATAAGGCAGCTGGACACAAGCCTGTTCATAGAAAGACTGGTAAGTGGGAAACGCATTTGTTTTTAGCTGACACTCTGCCCGATGTGGAAGGTATAGTTTTAACATGTTACCATGAAACTCTTCAGGGTTCTTTTCTGGTGAATATCGATGATATCTGATAATGGCATTTTTATCAATGCGTAATCGCTTCTGAACATATCCCAAATCATTCAGCAACGGCATGACATCTTTACCTTTCTTATCTTTGCCATAAACCAGTCTGCAAGTGGAGGCAAAATCAGCATAACACATCTGCTCAAACTCTGGTGTTTCAGGTCGTGATCTGTATTTGTCCAAAAGACTTGACATCCAGATGTTTTCACTGCCAGGTAAATGGTTTTCCAGCTCTGACATGGGTCTGCTCAGTCTGACATTGTTATTATCAGTTGGGAGGAACACTACACTGCGAGTACACTTTTTCAGTTGTAGTCCACAAGCTCTAGCCACACATTCTTGTGCACTGACCTCTCTCTTTTTAGAATAAGCTTGCATAATCTCCTTCATCTGATCACTTGGTTGTTGTCTATCTGAGTTGTTTATGACAGTTTTGAGGTACTCACTCATCTGCGACTCCCCCTTCATGATGTAAGAGGTCAAATACATACAGCAAGAGAATGCATTTGTAATGAATTGTATATCCATATTAGCCCGCCATGCTTTGAGTATTATAGGGTTATAAGGATTGACCCAGCAGTCTTTAGGCTCACGCTTCAGCATTACCACATTAGAGTTTGCCATGGCATGTAAGTGAGTTTCATATTCATTCATGGTTAAATCACACTTGACCAAGAGCTCCTCCAAACTCATAGAAGCATTTTCTGGCTCATGTAGCAGTGCCTTTAAAGATTTGAGTTTTGACATTGTTTCCTTTGAAGCGTCCTCACAGTATTCAGGTCTGGTGATCATGGTCTCTTGAATGGGATTCTTGGGAAATCCAAACCTACATCCACTGTTTCTGCCTTTACGACATGTTCTGGTGTGGTTTTTACTGTGCATCTGTACCTCAGACACCAGTTTATACAGTTCAGGTTCTTTCTCTGGATCAGGAAGCTTGGCTGAGATGTATTTGTTAATGAAATCATTAACTGTCTGATCATCATCTTCCTCAAACACAGGGGCACCTTCTACCCAAATGAGACAGTGAATATGTGGACTTCCTCTGTGCTGAAATTCCACTCTGTAAAAGTAATCAACCACTTTTCCAATTGGCTGTGCAGGAGACAGGATTAAATCTCTGAATAATGCTTCAACACGTTTGTCAAACATTCTCATTGTAGTCACTGGGTTACTGCGTAAAATTTCACACTTGGTGTTCCAGTCCAACTCATCAAAGTTAACTCGTTCACCCTGTTGCGCTTTTATTGCTTCAATAAATTCAGGCCACTTGTTCTCACTACATGAGACAGTAAGGAAGAAATGGGGCGGGCCCATCTGACGTAACATTGCGTATAAATCTCGTGTAGTTTTCTGCCAGTATGCTGGTGTTCCTCTCAGTGGCATCATGAACCTGGTAACTTCTCTGTTTTTTATCAGCTTTTCAACCTCTTGTTTATCTTTTAACATTGCTGAAGTAATTTTGCGTCCGTCTCTGGTCACAGGCTTTGCTTTGCGTAACTGAATGCTCATACTAGACCTGGCCAAATGTATTTCAGTAACAAACTGTGCAAAGAATAAATAGTTTGTGTCTCTGGCAAACCTGTCATCAACAGAGAAAAGTCTGGTTTTGAAATAGCTGCTTGGACTTAATTTAATAGGCCTCTTTTCATCCAGTGTGTTCTGACCAGTGGGAAACTGAACAGGAAATGCCATTGCTTCCAGGTTTGGTGTTTTAAAGAAACTGACTGGGTTATTTCTTTCTGCTGGAGCTACAGAGTAGATTCCTTCAGTGTAACACAAGATTTCATCAGAAACATCAGGAGGCTGAAGGCATGATTCAAGAGCAATGCCACCATTTGGTTCATCTCCTTCCTGTTCATCTTGTTCTGTCTGATTACTGTCATCATTATCCTCATTATTGTGTGTTTCAGTTTCCATCTCAGACACTGCATCTTTCTCAAATGTATCAATTTCCATTAAATCTGCTTCGTCATAATCACCGTCCTTCATTTCATTATCACTGTCACTGTCACTCTCGTCCTGATGAAGTGTAGGATCACATAAAAGTGGATCATCTCTGATCACAATGTCTTTATACTGTGGGTGAATGTGCTTAAGTCTATGAAGTGCTTTTATTAGTTTGGACCAGGTCACAGTCTGAAACACCTGATGGCCTTTGTAGGAAAGCTTTCTCTTCAGCTTGACTCTCATCACCTGAGACTGACTTGTGAGTCTGGGCAAAGCATTGACAGTTTCCTCAACCTCAGATGGGACACAAACCACATTTCCATTTATAGCTCTCTGTCCTCCTTTAGGAAGTGGGATGATCTTGGCAAAGGCTATATATTTAGCAATGAGGTGTCTCTCCAGTATATTAAGACCAGATAAGTCTGGAGGAATGTTTGCTAGTTGTAGTTTATTAACCACAGCGAGAGAGGGCATAGAGCCACGTTTTAAATGGTCATGACAGCAATGGCAGATAAACTCCTTCTTTCTCTCATCAGGTACTTTACATGAATGGTTAATGCATTCATTGTTGCAAACATGAACATATGCACCAGTTAAACACTCTTCAACCACATCAGGATCCTTTTTATAAATTGACCTGCTGCAAGGCTTCACTTGGTTTTGAAACAAAGCTCTGTGACAAACTGTGCAGACATATGTGGGGAAGTTTCTGATTTGAGCTCTAAATGCATTTATAGCTTTAGCACACAGATTATCATCAACATTTTCCCATTTGTCTTCAGGTGTTTTTGGAAACGAGTCTATATGTAGTTTATTCATCTCTCTGTATTTTTTCAATATATTTTTTGCACATCTCATTTTGTGTAATATTCTGAATGACAGGTCGTTCTTGTGTCTGTTCTGCATATTTTGTCTCATGATAAGCATGTGCTTGAGTCTGAAAGATAGATTATTTGTATAACGCTTAATCATATAGGATTTTTGCTGTTGTTTAAATACATCATCTGTCTTGTATCGATGTGTCATGTACTGTCTCTGTCTCACACTAAATTCACGATCATTTCTGTAACGGTTCCTAATATATTTCCTCTGTTTGGCTTTATATGTGGGATTTTTTTGTTTTTCCTTAACAGAATACATTACTCTGTTTTTATACTGTGTGTCTTCTCTATACCGTAGTTTTTGATATAATTTTTGTCTTTTGTTAAAGTTATTGTCTCTGTGATACCGGCTGTGCATGTATTCTAGCTTTTTCTCTCTAAATGCAAGGTCAGACTTATACTTTGTTTTTTTCCCCTCTGTTAAGGTTTCTGGTTTATTTAGTTTTGATGCCAGTTTTCTTTGATATTTTTTTCGTTTTTCTTTACTCACTTTTGAAATGTTGTCTGTTCCTTGTACCGTTCCAATACAGTTATTTGCTGATAAAAGTTGCATGTTGTCATTCATTTTGGTTGTAGAATTTTGAAAGCCTTTGTCTTCAAATACAGATGTGTCAAACACCTGAGCAGTGGGCAATGAAGTTAAATGGCTTGTGTTTTCATCAGACACACGACTGCATGATGGTAATATGACAGAATGTGCCGTTTGAATCTGGTCTGGTGTGTTTGCATCATAGAAAACAACAGGTGTCAGCTCATATATTTCACTCTCTGCTGTTCCACCCAGTCTGTAAGACTCACAAATTCTCTCGGTCATTTTATGAAGATGCTTGAACTTTAGCATCACTGCTTTATTCCCACCAGGTAAGCCTCTTGAGTCTCTGCCATGTGAATCAAAAAAACCAAATCTGCCGGCGCTATCTCTAAAAACTGCAATAGTTACATTATTCATGATTAGTAAACCATACTTCACTTCATCACGTAGACAGCTCAGTCCAGTTTCTAGATCTGGGAGGTTGCGGTCTGAACATCTCCTGAATCTCCCGTAGTGTGCTGCTTCTTTGGTGTTTTTATACTCCCGTGTTTTTCCTTGTATCACATCAGGGATCTCTTCAGCGGCTAAAAACGTATGTCTGACCGTTTGTCTTATTCTGTTATAAAGAGCATCACCTTTATCTAAAACTTGATTTAGATCTTGAGTTGAGAGGTTTTCACACTCAAAGAAAGTTGCTAAGAACGTTGCTGCCATTGCAGTGCATTGTGTTGGTGAGAGGAATTTTGCTGCTGCTTGAGAGTAGGACGCTTGTACTCGTACTTCATCGGGTTCATGTGATCGGGTGACTGCGTTAGAAGTAGAGCTAATGTTTACATGACAACTTACTGATGCGTGTGCAGGGACCTGGGACACAGCGTTGGCAGTAGAGTTGGTGGTTATGGTTACCTCAGGGCTCACTGGACGTGGGACAGGACCGTCTTTGACAACGTCAACATACGTCACCTCTCTTTTACGACACAAATCAGCTGTTGGTTTAGTTACGGCTGTCGGCATGTCCGGTGACGCTACCTCTGCGCTTCTCTGACTGTCTCCTTGTTGGACATCGTCTCTCACGGTTTTCCATCGTTGAGCAGCTGACAGTGAACGTTTAGATTTCCGTGGCATTTTGCAGATCGTTGGTTGTGGCTGTAAATAGTGTTATTAATATGACTCTGACACACTAGCGTGCTTTTACACAGATAAGTATCTTAAACTTTAGCTCACTACACAAAATGTTAACTACAATTTAACCAATTGTATAATTTAATACACAAAAGGAAATACAACAGCAAATTACAAAAAGCACAGTTTGTATATTTAATAACCAAACGCAGTAACCTATATTTTAAATGAAAACTGTGGAAATAGTTTTGTTATTGTATTAATATCCACAGATAGTATCTTAAACTTTAGTTCAAAAGTACAGCAACTGTGAACAACAAAGGCAAACAATATGTGATAAAGACACTAAAGATTTTAACGTTAAATTACACAAAACAAGGTTTATATAGAGTATATAAAAACACACACCACAGTATATTTTAAATTAAAACTGTGGAAATTGTTTTGTTATTATATTAATGTCCACAGAGTAATTAATTGTTCAAGAAAGCTAATTATATAACAATGTACTCAAAGTTAATATTTTATATTACTGCAATAAATGATTTTGATTATATTAGATTCTGGTGTTGTGCTTGTAGTGGAGCTGGTGATGCCCTCCGCTGTCGTCAGATGGATATTCTTCAATACCACCTTGTTCTCCACACAACTGACTCTGGAGTCACTTCTGCAATTCACAGGGAACAGCCGTAGATCACACCTGTGAAGTCAATTTTTTTTTTTTTTTTTTCTCTTTTTTTTTTTTTTTTTTTTTTGTCACAAAGTGCCAGAACAATTTCACAAAGTGCTATTTGGTCACAAAGTGCTTTTGTAATCTCTTTTTGTTTTCTTTTTCACAAAGGGTCGCAAAGCGCTAATATCTTTTCACCATTGGTCACAAAGTGCTATTTGGTCACAAAGTGCTATTTGGTCGCAAAGCGCTAATATCTTTTCACCATTGGTCACAAAGTGCTATTTGGTCACAAAGTGCTATTCCCATGGGGCCATCACGAAATTTGAGGGTGGGGGTAGAGGGGGAGATAGGACAGGCCTAAAAGGGGTTATATATATAGAGTGAGTAAAGTGGTTAAGTAAATCAATCTAATAAAGACTGAAGAAAAGGAAACAGGACAGTGGGAATGACAGCCAGAAAGAAATGATGAATCCAGTTGAACAACGCCAGGGCTTTCTCTGCACCTGAAAGAGAAAAAACAAAACAGAGCAGGGGTCAGAATGCTTCTAGTACATACACATGATTGCAAATGGCACCCCTCATAATCATAAAAGCCGTGTGCCACTGCAGCACAGGCTACATACTTAATAGTATCTTAACCTTAGCTTTATGAAACCTAATTGCATTTCTATATCCTCGTTGTTTCTATGTCTCATCTGAATGTATAGTAGTAGTATATTGGATGTGTGTATTTTGATGTTCTATTCAGTGAACATGTTTATTGGCCTATTGCACTATTCTTCTAGTAACCACATGTTGAGCAGGCGTTAAAATGTGTGTGACATTTGATAAATCTTCTATTTTTGTTGCATAAGAAAATATTGAGATTGTACAGTATTTCAAGAAATGGACAAACTATTACTTACCGTATGTGCAAATAATTTGGAGAAACAACAGGGGTCATCAGGACCATAAAAGAGAGGAAGAAAGAATAATTGTTATTAGAATTATGGAGTCACTTCAATTATAATACATGTGGAAAACATCATTATTGCTACAGGCATCTCAAACGCAGAGGTAAAACATGTATTAAATTACACATTTAAATAATAAAGATCACTCAAAAGCTTTGAGTTTTTCTTATTGGTGAGCTCTATAGGAGAAATGACTGAAATCTTGTATTGTCTGCCTTTAGTATGGGACAAAAGGCCATGCAATAAAATACATTTTTAATTAACCACCATTGCTCTATTTCTTTGCCCACAGGGACCAATTCAAAAACAGTTTTTAAATCTACCAACAAAAAAGGCTATGACCTAAGTGTTGACCCAAACTCACCTGAGAAGTAGATGATGTAAAGTCATTATCCAGCCCAGAGGGAAAAAAGCCAGAGGGAACAAAAAGAAGAAGACAGTGAGATGACATGAATCTTGTCATTATTTGGTTAGTATTATGGTACAGAAAGAAAATACATTCAAATGATTTCAACATGAATAAATTACCTTGTGTATCCAACCAGGAATAGTCCATCCACAGAAGACACATGCAGAGACAGAAAAAAAGAGACAATTTAAACATTTAAACATGATGTTGCCTTTGGTGTTTATTCTCTGTCTTGACTGCAGAATATTGCCCAGTGTGTTTTTGTCTTTTGCATTTGTTAGTTACAAGTGTGGCTTCAATACATTTATAGAAGTGTTTACTATCCTTTTTCTCTGGTGAACAAGCACATTCAGTTCAGTAACACTACTGCTTTGTCCTGTCCTTAAGAACTCAGTAGATTCTTAAGTAGAAGTACTCACCAATGATGTCCAAAGGAACTGATGTTTGCTGCATCTAGAGAGAAAATGTAAACAGTGTGAGCAAGAGCATGGTCAGTGTTTACACCTGCTTAAAAACTGACAACCATTGACATCTCATTATTCTATGGTATGCATAGATATATTCATTAATAGGATAATGGTCAACGGTGCGCACCAGAGCTCTTAAAAACCAGGTACATGAACTGCCTTAACCATTGTGACTTCATGCAGCAATTGTAAAAGTAACTTTGTATTGAGCCTGTAAGTTGCATGCATTTGTGTGTTGTCTATCCGTGAATCAACTGAGTTGAGGAGGAACCTCTTGCTGAGAGTGAACATATAATACAGGATAATGACAGCACTAGTTTCCATCATGTAGCCCTACGCCAGCTCTGACTCTGCCTTACACACATTCTTGGCACCACGGCGACCCACGATCACTGAGCGCAGTGGCACTACTGTGCAAAACCTGGGTTAACATGAAGAATTAGTAATACAGGATAATGACAGCACTGGTTTCTGTCATGTACAGGGTTTAATCATGGTTTAGTTCTGGGTTCAGTTCCAGTTTGGTCCAAAATGTAAACGTTTACTCATAGTAAGATCTTTGTTTCTTTAATATACCCTGGTGCCATGTTCCTTTAAACAACAAATGTTGATTTTTTTGTGGTCTGGCTGAGTCCTGGGTTTGGACCCTTTGTTTTGCTAGAGCAACCTATTTCAGTCACTTTAGTCCATGTTTACTTTTAACATACTCTGAACAAAAATGAAAAAAACAAACAAACAGGTGGACAATCATAGAGTCCTGAGACACATCCACCACACATCAGCTAATAAAACAAAATTTGTGCAAAACCTATTGTTGAAATAGACCTACAACTTTGGATATAAGTATAAATATAACCTGTATCTGTTTAAACCACTTACTGTCAGAGTCGATGGATGGGAGGGACATCAGCACAGTAGTCAGTAGTCACAGTAGACACAGGTATAAATGGAAACACAGAAAAATATTGTGAGTAAAATGTAAAGCACTTAATATAAGACACAGAGAAAACATAAGGGACACTCTCTAGAGACTAATCATTATTATTATTATTATTATTATTATTATTATTAACTTTATTTATGCTCTTCTCCCCCCGTGTCTGTGAGCGCGCTGCTCCAGCACCTGCCCCACCTCTCCCTCATCGTGCTTATGATCACTGACGGGACTTAATCACGCTTCACTGTTTGTTTCATCAACAGGAAATATCAAATTATAAAACACTACAGGTTCCCAGAGATTATATTTATCATTTATTGGTTTACTGTATCTACTTACATAAGAATTACTGAGAGAAGTGCCGTCAGTTATAGAACCAACTATCACTAACCAGGTTACTATGGTAACGCTTCAGCACAATGTCTCCTTTTGTTGAGTCATTACGGTCAAAAACAGACCAGATAAATATATCTAACCATATATAATCATTTGGAGACAGGAGAGTGATTAAAGACACGTTAGTTTAGTGAAAACTGAAGTAAAGACCATATAAATGATACAAAACAGAGTTAGCGACTGAGTAACTGCCGCTGCTAAACTAGCAGGGAGCGTTATCTTGGTATGTTCTAATAAAAGCGTAAAATAATCGACACTTCCTTAAAAAACTAACAGAAACTTAACAGAAACTAACAAATGATTACATTAGCCTACACTGTGCTTACTTTATGTTCGGTTTATTGTCAAGAAGTAAGTTAATTATAGGAGATAGCGGAGAGCCAAACTTACCTCAGCCGAGATCAAACACAGAAGGGTGACGAAACGTACACGCGTCACGTGACTAGACGCTGGCGTTGCGTTTAAGGAACTTGGCAATTTACAAATTCCTCATGAAATGTTAAAGCTTAAAGTTATTAGCATTTTAACAGTCATAATTCACAACATAATTATGCATACTAAGCAACAGGGCAATGAAAAAACACGATACTAAAACTGAAGCTAATTATCTATTAAAATATAATATTACACTTACACTTAAAACCTCAAAAAGTAAATTCTCTTACAAACATCTTAATCAAATTAATTAAATTACCCAGAAACCTTCACAGTAATGTTTTTTATTAATAAGGCAAAGAAGCTGAATTAAGCTGAAAGAGGTTGAAACATGTTACATTCCTTCAAAAAGAAACAAACCAATGTTAAATGAAGCTGAAATACAATGAGACATGTTAAAGGACTTTGAATAAAGCTGTAATAAGCCGACTAATGCTGTAAAAAGCTGAACAAAAGCTGTATCATATGGAAACTTTAAAATACCATAAAGGAGTAGGAGATGTTGGGAAAGCATCTCTTAAAATAGAGCAACACACTACAAAAAGTGAATAAAGCTATGGTGAATAATAGCCTAGTCCAAGTCTTGTCCTGGCCTGGTCGGCTCTTGGTCCTGCAATGATCCTGGACTAGTCCTGCTCTTGTTCTGATCTGGCACTGGTTTTTCTCTGGTCCTGGTGTGGTCCTGGTCTCATCCTGGTCTATTCATGGTCTGGTCCCAGTCTGGTCTTGCTCTAGTCTTGGTCTAGTCTTTGCTGGTCCTGGTGTGGCCCTGGCCACATCTTGGTCTATTCATGGTCTGGTCTTGCATTAGTCTTGGTCTAGTCTTTGCTGGTCCTGGTGTGGCCTTGGTCTGATCCTGGTCAAGTTTTGCTTTGGTCTGCACTTCTGGTCTATTCCTGGTCTATTCCTGGTTATTTCTGATCCTATAGTACTAGTTTGGACTAGTTAGTCCTAGCTTGGTCCTGGTCGGGTCTTGGTCTAGTCTTTGTCTGATCCTGGTCTGTTCCTGGTCTGATCCTGGTCCAGTTTTGCTCTGATTCTGGTGTGGTCCTGATCTCGTTCAATGTCTGGTCCTTCTCTACTGGTGTGTTCCTGGTTATTCTATGGTCCTGGTCTGGTTCTAGTCCTGATCTGGTCCTGGTCTGGTTCTAGGTCTGGTTCTGGTTCTGGTTCTGGCTCTGGTCTGGACCTGGTCTTGCTCTTGCTCTTGCTCTTGCTCTTGCTCTTGCTCTTGCTCTTGTCTTGGTCTGGTCTTTGTTGGTCCGGGTGTGGTCCTGGTCTGATCCTGGTCTGATTCTGGTGTGGTCCTGGTCTCGTTAAATGTGTAGTCCTGCTTTTCTGGTCTGTTCCTGGTTATTCTCTGGTCCTGGTCTGGTTCTAGGTCTGGTACTGGCTCTGGTCTTGACCTGGTCTGGTTCTAGGTGTGGTCTGGACCTGGTCTGAGAGAAGGATATTGCAAAAGCATTGCTTTAAACAGTGAAAGTATGAGTGAAATGCTGCCTTTAAACACAAGAGTTTATTGCAGGAACCGTACATCAGATCTGAAAAATCTTTGAACTGTGAGCGACAGGAGACTCTGCTGAACATGTGGATATGAAATTTATGTTAATTGGATGAAAAATGAATGAGCAGTGACAAGTTAAACATGTGTAAGAGCTCTGAGTCTGAGGAGAAAAGTTGGATCAAAATTAGAATGGGAGTCAATGGAGAAGTAAGGTGACTTTGCTCCACTGTTGAAGCTCTGATTCAAATGTAGTAAATCACAGAGCTTTGAAAGATACATTTTCTGAAAGAGCACGAAAATCCCTACATTTTAAGCATAAAATTAGTTGAATGAAGTGAAATTAGTGGAAGCGACAAGAGCTGAAGCATGAAATGGTGAAGAAAGCTGAAAAGTTAGAGTGGGTGATGTCACCTGTGACATCACCCACTCTAACAGTTGAAGCATAGCGACCATAACAACGCATTCTAACGCAGGTAAAATCCAAAAAGTGCTGATCGCTTTACACTGTGACTGAAGAAAAACGGTAGAAGATATTGAAAAAGTAAAAACATAGCTGAAAAGATGAATTTCTTGTGATTCGTTGAACGTTTGAATGATGCTGAAATGTTGAAGTATGCTGAAGCAGTGACCAGCTGAAGGAGCTGAAGGAGAAGCTGAAAAATGTGAATTTTGGTGAAATCCCATAGGAAATGAATGGGGGTTTTAGGCCATAAAAGGCAAAATATTTGAAAAAGTATAAAAGATATGAATACCAAAAGTAATAGCACCCATGTCGCTGAATTTAGACACGTTTTAAAGTTTGAATGGCTGAAATCGGTTGAACGGCTGATGAGTTGAAAGCGGACAAAAAACGGTGGAAGAATAAACTATAACTAGAATCTTTGCAATGGCTGAAGAAGCCATTGCGTGTGGATGCTGAAGCTGAATGTTGAAATGAAGTGAAAGAAGCTGAATGAAGCTAAAAGAAGCTAAATTAAGATGAAAGAAGCTGAATTAAGATGAAAGAAGCTGAATCAAGATGAAAGAAGCTGAATTAAGATGAAAGAAGCTGAATCAAGATGAAAGAAGCTGAATTAAGATGAAAGAAGCTGAATCAAGATGAAAGAAGCTGAATTAAGATGAAAGAAGCTGAATTAAGATGAAAGAAGCTGAATCAAGATGAAAGAAACTGAATTAAGCAGAAAGAAGATGAATTAAGCTGAATTCAATGCTGAATAAGTGCTAAAATGTGTTTTAATAACAATAATCCAACAATATTATAATAATAATAATAACAATAATAATAATAATAATAATAATAATTATAATAATAATAATAATAACAACAACAACAACAACAACAATAATAATAATAATAAAAATAATTTATAATAATAATAATAATAATAATAATAATAATAATTTATAATATAATAATAATAATAATAATAATAAAATAATAATAATAATAACAACAACAACAACAACAACAATAATAATAAAAATAATTTATAATAATAATAATAATAATAATAATAATAATAATAATAATAATAATAATAATAATAATAATAATAATAATAAGAAGAAGAAGAAGAAGAAGATGAAGAAGAACAAGAAGAATTTAACTTCCAAAGAGAACCATTGTACAAGCTGACAACCCCACATTATTTTTTTAATAATAATAATAATAATAATAATAATAATAATAATAATAATAATAATAACAAGAAGAACAAGAACAATTTAACTTCCATAGAGAACCACTGTACCAGCTGACAACCCCAAATTATTTTTGATAATAATAACAACAGCAACAACAACAACCTGCATTGTTTTTGACCAACAGAGCAGCGAGTGGAAGTTTGAGATCAGTGAGCTCCTTCTTCCCAACAGCAATAAGACCAATTGTATTTTGCCTTGGGAATTAATAAGTTGTAGTTGAATTGAAGTTAATTGAACGAATGTGAAAATGAGAAGAAGCTCATAAACCTCTTTCTTACATCAGATTTTACAAGGAGAAAGACTGAACACTGAAACCTCAAAATTGATTCATTGAATGACTAAAAAAAACCAAAAAACATCCAACTCTGTAAATATCTAGCTGATAACTGATAATATGAACATTCAACAAAAATACAGAATATCTTTTCTATATTAACAGTGCATCTTTGACTAGTTCACATACTTTTACAGTGAACAGTGGAATTTAAAATAATAGGCACAATAACAAGATTTATGTAAAAATACTTTCAGCTGCCTGTAGTAGCCTAACTTAAGCTTTTACACTTCATTCTGTTGCTTTCTTGTTTTGCTGCTGTTGAGATAAACATTGCACAAGAAATGATTATTTGTTATTGTGTTTATGTGTATTAGCAAAATTAAAAGCTTTATTCCCTCTTGGTGCTTACTTTTGTGCCACTGATGATGATGATATAGCAATGCCCCGGTAATGAGGTGAAGATGATAGTCTGCAGCATTTAAGTCAAGCTGTTGCTCTCTCTTGCTCTATGAGTCAAATGTGACTTACTAGAGAAAAGGTAAAGTAATTATAAATATTTTTTTTAATTACATGTCATTAATATAGTTTCAATCAAACTTTCAATACCTCATACAGCACTGTTTTCTAGGGTTGCAGACGACCATTTGGTGATATAGCATCAACCTCAGGTTACCTCTGGGAGGGCAGCTAGACAGGGCAGTTGAGTTATAGTAGCTTCCAGCTCTGCTCTAGTCCTTGTAGCCGTGGATGGACAAATCTGTAACATTTGTTAATTTAAATGTGAAACCCTGAAAAAGACCAAAAGACAAAAAACAATGCTTCAGGTTTCAGTACATGTCCTTCTTATATCTGGTAAAAAGAAAATGTATTGTGACACTTATTATTGAAATATTATTACCTTGTTCACAGCTGTAACTCTTCACTGTTTGTCTGTGCTTCTTTATGTGAAACAAGGACAACTGAACTGGTACCTACAGTTGAAATAAAAAGAACAATGAATACTTTTATTAATTGTGACATGAATAAAATATGTTTTCATCCTCAACCTACTGCTTTGAGGTGAAAGGTTGCAGAAGGCCTTTTAGTGATGCCCCATCAACCTCAGGTTTCAGTGTACTGTTCATTTTGCAGCAGCTGGACAGGACAGCGGCTGGTTAATGCAGAAGCTAGTTTCTTTGAGGACTCAGCTGGACAGAGCTGGTTAGTGTAGAAGGTGGTTTCTTTGAAGATTCAGCTGGACAGAGCTGGTTAGTGTAGAAGGTGGTTTCTTTGAGGATTCAGCTGGACAGAGCTGGTTAGTGTAGAAGGTGGTTTCTTTGAGGATTCAGCTGGACAGAGCTGGTTAGTGTAGAAGGTGGTTTCTTTGAAGATTCAGCTGGACAGAGCTGGTTAGTGTAGAAGGTGGTTTCTTTGAAGATTCAGCTGGACAGAGCTGGTTAGTGTAGAAGGTGGTTTCTTTGAAGATTCAGCTGGACAGAGCTGGTTAGTGTAGAAGGTGGTTTCATTGAGGACTCAGCTGGACAGAGCTGGTTAGTGTAGAAGGTGGTTTCATTGAGGACTCAGCTGGACAGAGCTGGTTAGTGTAGAAGGTGGTTTCTTTGAGGATTCAGCTGGACAGAGCTGGTTAGTGTAGAAGGTGGTTTCATTGAGGACTCAGCTGGACAGAGCTGGTTAGTGTAGAAGGTGGTTTCTTTGAAGATTCAGCTGGACAGAGCTGGTTAGTGTAGAAGGTGGTTTCTTTGAGGATTCAGCTGGACAGAGCTGGTTAGTGTAGAAGGTGGTTTCTTTGAAGATTCAGCTGGACAGAGCTGGTTAGTGTAGAAGGTGGTTTCTTTGAGGATTCAGCTGGACAGAGCTGGTTAGTGTAGAAGGTGGTTTCTTTGAGGATTCAGCTGGACAGAGCTGGTTAGTGTAGAAGGTGGTTTCTTTGAGGACTCAGCTGGACAGAGCTGGTTAGTGTAGAAGGTGGTTTCATTGAGGACTCAGCTGGACAGAGCTGGTTAGTGTAGAAGGTGGTTTCTTTGAGGATTCAGCTGGACAGAGCTGGTTAGTGTAGAAGGTGGTTTCTTTGAAGATTCAGCTGGACAGAGCTGGTTAGTGTAGAAGGTGGTTTCTTTGAGGACTCAGCTGGACAGAGCTGGTTAGTGTAGAAGGTGGTTTCTTTGAGGACTCAGCTGGACAGAGCTGGTTAGTGTAGAAGGTGGTTTCTTTGAAGATTCAGCTGGACAGAGCTGGTTAGTGTAGAAGGTGGTTTCATTGAGGACTCAGCTGGACAGAGCTGGTTAGTGTAGAAGGTGGTTTCTTTGAGGATTCAGCTGGACAGAGCTGGTTAGTGTAGAAGGTGGTTTCTTTGAGGATTCAGCTGGACAGAGCTGGTTAGTGTAGAAGGTGGTTTCTTTGAGGATTCAGCTGGACAGAGCTGGTTAGTGTAGAAGGTGGTTTCTTTGAGGATTCAGCTGGACAGAGCTGGTTAGTGTAGAAGGTGGTTTCTTTGAGGATTCAGCTGGACAGAGCTGGTTAGTGTAGAAGGTGGTTTCTTTGAGGATTCAGCTGGACAGAGCTGGTTAGTGTAGAAGGTGGTTTCTTTGAGGATTCAGCTGGACAGAGCTGGTTAGTGTAGAAGGTGGTTTCTTTGAGGATTCAGCTGGACAGAGCTGGTTAGTGTAGAAGGTGGTTTCTTTGAGGATTCAGCTGGACAGAGCTGGTTAGTGTAGAAGGTGGTTTCTTTGAAGATTCAGCTGGACAGAGCTGGTTAGTGTAGAAGGTGGTTTCATTGAGGACTCAGCTGGACAGAGCTGGTTAGTGTAGAAGGTGGTTTCTTTGAGGATTCAGCTGGACAGAGCTGGTTAGTGTAGAAGGTGGTTTCATTGAGGACTCAGCTGGACAGAGCTGGTTAGTGTAGAAGGTGGTTTCTTTGAGGATTCAGCTGGACAGAGCTGGTTAGTGTAGAAGGTGGTTTCATTGAGGACTCAGCTGGACAGAGCTGGTCAGTGTAGAAGGTGGTTTCTTTGAGGACTCAGCTGGACTGAGCTGGTTAGTGTAGGGGCCAGTTCTTTGTGGACTCAGAAGTACAGGGCTGAACCACCTGTGGCGGTACTAGTGCTAGTCCATAAGAGATAAGTGGGTAGTATATGAGAGTGTCACAATAGAGTGAATAAAAAAACAGGGGGGAAAAGCACATATACATATTTGTATCCATCTGAAACAGATGGAGCAGTGGGGTGTCAGCTGGTACAGTCTAAGGTTGTGTTCACACTTGCTCCCAGATACCTTCAAAACAAGGGTCTCGGTTCAGGCACTTTCAGTGTTTTAAACATTGCATCATTATTATATTATTTTTTTAAAACGCCTTGATTTTGACAAACTCACTCAAACACACTTCACAGATAAACCGGGTGTTTATGGACTGAACTAAATGGATTTGTTTCTGTTTCTTTGATGTGAACTAAATGAAGCAGATTACAAGTGTGAACACATCCTAAGCACAAAGCGTATGTATCCTGTCATTGGACACACTTTGGCCTCTGCATGCATCAACCCTTTCGGCCTTCTTCACTCTTTAAACAATTTCAACTGTTAAAAACTGAAAAGAATATACATTACAAAAAAAACAAAATTATAAAGACACATAATTTACATTTAATGTATGAATAATATGTTAGAGGTAATTTTTTTTGTTAAAAACAAAATGGACAGTGGGACAGTTGCTGTCAGATAAACCAGTTAAATGGACTATGATTTATTCTTAATTGTCTGCTGCTCATGAGGCTGACATTGGCCCATGTACAAGATACCCTCATGATGGTTTCTATTACAAGCTTTGAAAATACATGATTTTAAAACATGAAGAAAAAAAAATTGAATATAGACCTGACAGCAACATTCCCACTGCAGTGAGGTGAGGTAACCTGTGTGAAACAGGCTTTAACCGCAACCCACCCAGATGCATGCAGAGGCCAACGTAACCTGAAGGCTGCTGCACACAACAGCAGTAGGTGATGCCCTCTCTGCTGTGTACAGCAGCCTACTGATGTTGTTTATGGTGGACCCCTACATGCATTACCCTCCCACTTTCCACCGACATGCATGTAGGGGTCCACCATGAACCATAACACCGGGGAAATGAGAACTCTTAACCTGGAGACGCTGAAGACTCGTATTTTGCATCTTAAAAATTTCAGTTAATTATGTTACACTTAATCACTTTATTACCTTACCTTCAGAAACTTATACTTCAATAAAAACATAAAACCTGATCCTGTAAATACTGAATACCTGTAATTAAAGAACAATTAGAACTGAGCTGAAGAATACTTCAATAAAAACATCAAACCTGATCCTGTAAATACTGAATACCTGTAATTAAAGAACAATTAGGACTGAGCTGAAGAATGCAAGCTTACACGTAATAATACATAATTACATAATACAAATAACAATAAACTACATGTTGTCAGTTTAAGAGTATGATAGAACACAGAAAACTGGGCTGTGATAACTGTAGTAAGTGTGCAACACACCTGAATGGAGACACTGTTGTGGACGAGAGATGTAAATGGCATCTAGCAGTGTGTTCTTCTCAGTGGTGGCAGCAGAGATCAGTTGGACATAACCTCTTGACTCAAACAGTTCCATAATTGGCTTTCTTGCGTAGTGCAGCAGGTTCTCGTTGAAATCTCCACAAACTACAATCGGATGGATGTCCAGAATCTCCAGTGACTCCAAAAGGCCTCTGAGGTTTGACAGAAATGGTGACATCTTGTAGTTAGGGGGTCTGTAAATGGTAACAATTAATGCACAGAAAGGAGCATCCACTTGTACAACCACAAACTCAAGATCAGTAACATTCTGCACATAACGTATTTCACGAGCTACAATATGGTTCTTGACATAAACAGCGACTCCACCACCATCTCTGTTGGCTATTTCACTGAAACTGGTGTAGGACACGTGTCGGCTGCGTTCAAACATCGTAAAGCCTTCTAAATGTAGAGTCGGAGCAACAAAGGAGCCTCGTAGTCTGGTTTCTGTAAAACACAAAACATCTGAGAGACACAGTTCATGATGACTCTGAATGTCCTGTATGTGAGACGGTAAACCCTCAGCGTTGTGATGGATAATGGAAAATGTGCTCTCTCTGTCCAGTCTTTGAGACACGTGATAAAAAGTCATTATATGATCTAAATTGGCTTGTTGCATGTTATTTAGTGATTCTGTGATAAGTGGGTTAGCATAAAGCTTAGACTCATCCATCTCTATGATGTGCAATCCGTTCAGAGAGGTCACTCTGCTCACTGCTACGTAGCCCATACCGGGTTCAAAGATTTTCTTTAAAGAAACCACTGCCGATGAGACTGTTAAACCCTGTACCTTGTGTATTGTACAAGCGAAAGCAAGCTTAATGGGAAACTGTCTGCGCACAAGTCCTTTTTTCTGAATGACTTTTTCCTCCGATCTCTCCAGATACACCACATTGTCAGATCCTGGTTTCCTTCTTGGATTTTTATTATCAAGATCAAGTCCCAGCATGTGAACACTTGAAGGGTCTTTATTTGAATAAACCAGTTTGACAAGTTTAGCAAAAGCCCCATTCACTAGTCCCTGATTCAGATCTATGTTTCTGGTCAGCATAACACGGGCACCTACTGCAACTTGTAATGTGTCAGATAATCCATTAAAGTTTCCTTTACATGGTGTGGTCTGTAGTTCCATCATGCCAGTCCGAGGATCTTTACTGTAATCATCTGCATTGATTGTTGTAATGTCATCATGAAACAGAGCTAGTGTTTTAGAGTTGTGCTTCTCCACTTGTTTATTTGTTGCAAAAATGTGAAGTATATCCTTTGGACAGTTTTCTGGGTCACATGTTGCCTTTAAGAGTAAAGCTCTGTCTGCCTCAGATAACTCTCTTGTTAGCTCTTTTACCCTGATGCGGTTCAACATCTCAGCAAATGCAACATCATCTTTCTGCCGCATGATCTCAGTCAGTGTAACCATCTGAAAGTTGTCTTTCCACAGGTCAATGTGAGAGGGGTCATAAACACACAGTGGCAGAGACTGTCTCACTGGAGGTAACTGATAAAAATCACCAACTGCTAGAACTGACATTCCTCCAAATGGTCTTTGTGTACCTTTAATTTGCTTTAACCTGAAATCTACATATGCAAAAAGCTGTTTGGACACCATGGACACTTCATCAATAATAATGATCTCAGCGTTCATCAGTTCTGCTCTGACTTCATCGAGCTGGTTACCAAGTCCTTGAAATGGAGGTTTTAAACTTCTGGGTAGTTTCAGCAGAGTGTGTAGAGTTGTTCCACAGATGTTGAAGGCTGCAGTGCCAGTAAAAGATGTCAACAGGACAGTGGGCTTTGAAATATCTGTCTCTTCTGCACTTCTCTCTAATTTACTAAGTATTTCTGAGGCCTCAGCATGAATACATTTGATAAGATGTGATTTTCCAGTTCCTGCACCACCATTGATGTAATAAAAGAACTGTTCTACATTGACATTACCAACACGTTTTATGCACCAGTCTCTTACAGCATAAAACACAGAAGCCTGCATCTGGTTCAAACTCTGATACATTTGACGTTTCATGGTTAGATCTAGTTTTGGAGGTTCAAGCATGATTCTGGCATCTCTCACTGTATTTGACTCACGATTATATTCTGGGACATTCTCTTGTACATCATGATCTGGTTCTCTGGCTTCCATCTCCTCAATACACTCAAGCCTTTCTGCTTCTGCTGCTGGTGCTACCATACAGGCCCAGGCATCACTAAATCCACCTTTCTCTTCATATTCTTTTAAGGCACTCTCAACTGTTTTAGCATGTTTCTCATATTTATCTCTGTTTTCCTTTATAATACTCTGCACAGAAACAATATCATCTGTATAAGGCAGCTGGACACAAGCCTGTTCATAGAAAGACTGGTAAGTGGGAAACGCATTTGTTTTTAGCTGACACTCTGCCCGATGTGGAAGGTATAGTTTTAACATGTTACCATGAAACTCTTCAGGGTTCTTTTCTGGTGAATATCGATGATATCTGATAATGGCATTTTTATCAATGCGTAATCGCTTCTGAACATATCCCAAATCATTCAGCAACGGCATTACATCTTTACCTTTCTTATCTTTGCCATAAACCAGTCTGCAAGTGGAGGCAAAATCAGCATAACACATCTGCTCAAACTCTGGTGTTTCAGGTCGTGATCTGTATTTGTCCAAAAGACTTGACATCCAGATGTTTTCACTGCCAGGTAAATGGTTTTCCAGCTCTGACATGGGTCTGCTCAGTCTGACATTGTTATTATCAGTTGGGAGGAACACTACACTGCGAGTACACTTTTTCAGTTGTAGTCCACAAGCTCTAGCCACACATTCTTGTGCACTGACCTCTCTCTTTTTAGAATAAGCTTGCATAATCTCCTTCATCTGATCACTTGGTTGTTGTCTATCTGAGTTGTTTATGACAGTTTTGAGGTACTCACTCATCTGCGACTCCCCCTTCATGATGTAAGAGGTCAAATACATACAGCAAGAGAATGCATTTGTAATGAATTGTATATCCATATTAGCCCGCCATGCTTTGAGTATTATAGGGTTATAAGGATTGACCCAGCAGTCTTTAGGCTCACGCTTCAGCATTACCACATTAGAGTTTGCCATGGCATGTAAGTGAGTTTCATATTCATTCATGGTTAAATCACACTTGACCAAGAGCTCCTCCAAACTCATAGAAGCATTTTCTGGCTCATGTAGCAGTGCCTTTAAAGATTTGAGTTTTGACATTGTTTCCTTTGAAGCGTCCTCACAGTATTCAGGTCTGGTGATCATGGTCTCTTGAATGGGATTCTTGGGAAATCCAAACCTACATCCACTGTTTCTGCCTTTACGACATGTTCTGGTGTGGTTTTTACTGTGCATCTGTACCTCAGACACCAGTTTATACAGTTCAGGTTCTTTCTCTGGATCAGGAAGCTTGGCTGAGATGTATTTGTTAATGAAATCATTAACTGTCTGATCATCATCTTCCTCAAACACAGGGGCACCTTCTACCCAAATGAGACAGTGAATATGTGGACTTCCTCTGTGCTGAAATTCCACTCTGTAAAAGTAATCAACCACTTTTCCAATTGGCTGTGCAGGAGACAGGATTAAATCTCTGAATAATGCTTCAACACGTTTGTCAAACATTCTCATTGTAGTCACTGGGTTACTGCGTAAAATTTCACACTTGGTGTTCCAGTCCAACTCATCAAAGTTAACTCGTTCACCCTGTTGCGCTTTTATTGCTTCAATAAATTCAGGCCACTTGTTCTCACTACATGAGACAGTAAGGAAGAAATGGGGCGGGCCCATCTGACGTAACATTGCGTATAAATCTCGTGTAGTTTTCTGCCAGTATGCTGGTGTTCCTCTCAGTGGCATCATGAACCTGGTAACTTCTCTGTTTTTTATCAGCTTTTCAACCTCTTGTTTATCTTTTAACATTGCTGAAGTAATTTTGCGTCCGTCTCTGGTCACAGGCTTTGCTTTGCGTAACTGAATGCTCATACTAGACCTGGCCAAATGTATTTCAGTAACAAACTGTGCAAAGAATAAATAGTTTGTGTCTCTGGCAAACCTGTCATCAACAGAGAAAAGTCTGGTTTTGAAATAGCTGCTTGGACTTAATTTAATAGGCCTCTTTTCATCCAGTGTGTTCTGACCAGTGGGAAACTGAACAGGAAATGCCATTGCTTCCAGGTTTGGTGTTTTAAAGAAACTGACTGGGTTATTTCTTTCTGCTGGAGCTACAGAGTAGATTCCTTCAGTGTAACACAAGATTTCATCAGAAACATCAGGAGGCTGAAGGCATGATTCAAGAGCAATGCCACCATTTGGTTCATCTCCTTCCTGTTCATCTTGTTCTGTCTGATTACTGTCATCATTATCCTCATTATTGTGTGTTTCAGTTTCCATCTCAGACACTGCATCTTTCTCAAATGTATCAATTTCCATTAAATCTGCTTCGTCATAATCACCGTCCTTCATTTCATTATCACTGTCACTGTCACTCTCGTCCTGATGAAGTGTAGGATCACATAAAAGTGGATCATCTCTGATCACAATGTCTTTATACTGTGGGTGAATGTGCTTAAGTCTATGAAGTGCTTTTATTAGTTTGGACCAGGTCACAGTCTGAAACACCTGATGGCCTTTGTAGGAAAGCTTTCTCTTCAGCTTGACTCTCATCACCTGAGACTGACTTGTGAGTCTGGGCAAAGCATTGACAGTTTCCTCAACCTCAGATGGGACACAAACCACATTTCCATTTATAGCTCTCTGTCCTCCTTTAGGAAGTGGGATGATCTTGGCAAAGGCTATATATTTAGCAATGAGGTGTCTCTCCAGTATATTAAGACCAGATAAGTCTGGAGGAATGTTTGCTAGTTGTAGTTTATTAACCACAGCGAGAGAGGGCATAGAGCCACGTTTTAAATGGTCATGACAGCAATGGCAGATAAACTCCTTCTTTCTCTCATCAGGTACTTTACATGAATGGTTAATGCATTCATTGTTGCAAACATGAACATATGCACCAGTTAAACACTCTTCAACCACATCAGGATCGTTTTTATAAATTGACCTGCTGCAAGGCTTCACTTGGTTTTGAAACAAAGCTCTGTGACAAACTGTGCACACATATGTGGGGAAGTTTCTGATTTGAGCTCTAAATGCATTTATAGCTTTAGCACACAGATTATCAACAGCATTTTCCCATTTGTCTTCAGGTGTTTTTGGAAACGAGTCTATATGTAGTTTATTCATCTCTCTATATTTTTTCAATATATTTTTTGCACATCTCATTTTGTGTAATATTCTGAATGACAGGTCGTTCTTGTGTCTGTTCTGCATATTTTGTCTCATGATAAGCATGTGCTTGAGTCTGAAAGATAGATTATTTGTATAACGCTTAATCATATAGGATTTTTGCTGTTGTTTAAATACATCATCTGTCTTGTATCGATGTGTCATGTACTGTCTCTGTGCTCACACTCATAGGGGGCGTGGTTTTTTTTTTTTTTGGGTAAATAATTAATTTTTTTTTTTTTTTTTTTTTTTTTTTTTTTTTTTTTCACACTAAATTCACGATCATTTCTGTAACGGTTCCTAATATATTTCCTCTGTTTGGCTTTATATGTGGGATTTTTTTGTTTTTCCTTAACAGAATACATTACTCTGTTTTTATACTGTGTGTCTTCTCTATACCGTAGTTTTTGATATAATTTTTGTCTTTTGTTAAAGTTATTGTCTCTGTGATACCGGCTGTGCATGTATTCTAGCTTTTTCTCTCTAAATGCAAGGTCAGACTTATACTTTGTTTTTTTCCCCTCTGTTAAGGTTTCTGGTTTATTTAGTTTTGATGCCAGTTTTCTTTGATATTTTTTTCGTTTTTCTTTACTCACTTTTGAAATGTTGTCTGTTTCTTGTACAGTTTCAGTACAGTTATTTGCTGATAAAAGTTGCATGTTGTCATTCATTTTGGTTTGTTAGAATTTTGAAAGCCTTTGTCTTCAAATACAGTGTCAGACACCTGAGCAGTAGGCAATGAAGTTAAATGGCTTGTGTTTTCTTCAGACACACGACTGCATGATGGTAATATGACAGAATGTGCCGTTTGAATCTGGTCTGGTGTATTTGCATCATAGAAAACAACAGGTGTCAGCTCATATATTTCACTCTCTGCTGTTCCACCCAGTCTGTAAGACTCACAAATTCTCTCGGTCATTTTATGAAGATGCTTGAACTTTAGCATCACTGCTTTATTCCCACCAGGTAAGCCTCTTGAGTCTCTGCCATGTGAATCAAAAACCAAATCTGCCGGCGCTATCTCTAAAAACTGCAATAGTTACATTATTCATGATTAGTAAACCATACTTCACTTCATCACGTAGACAGCTCAGTCCAGTTTCTAGATCTGGGAGGTTGCGGTCTGAACATCTCCTGAATCTCCCGTAGTGTGCTGCTTCTTTGGTGTTTTTATACTCCCGTGTTTTTCCTTGTATCACATCAGGGATCTCTTCAGCGGCTAAAAACGTATGTCTGACCGTTTGTCTTATTCTGTTATAAAGAGCATCACCTTTATCTAAAACTTGATTTAGATCTTGAGTTGAGAGGTTTTCACACTCAAAGAAAGTTGCTAAGAACGTTGCTGCCATTGCAGTGCATTGTGTTGGTGAGAGGAATTTTGCTGCTGCTTGAGAGTAGGACGCTTGTACTCGTACTTCATCGGGTTCATGTGATCGGGTGACTGCGTTAGAAGTAGAGCTAATGTTTACATGACAACTTACTGATGCGTGTGCAGGGACCTGGGACACAGCGTTGGCAGTAGAGTTGGTGGTTATGGTTACCTCAGGGCTCACTGGACGTGGGACAGGACCGTCTTTGACAACGTCAACATACGTCACCTCTCTTTTACGACACAAATCAGCTGTTGGTTTAGTTACGGCTGTCGGCATGTCCGGTGACGCTACCTCTGCGCTTCTCTGACTGTCTCCTTGTTGGACATCGTCTCTCACGGTTTTCCATCGTTGAGCAGCTGACAGTGAACGTTTAGATTTCCGTGGCATTTTGCAGATCGTTGGTTGTGGCTGTAAATAGTGTTATTAATATGACTCTGACACACTAGCGTGCTTTTACACAGATAAGTATCTTAAACTTTAGCTCACTACACAAAATGTTAACTACAATTTAACCAATTGTATAATTTAATACACAAAAGGAAATACAACAGCAAATTACAAAAGCACAGTTTGTATATTTAATAACCAAACGCAGTAACCTATATTTTAAATGAAAACTGTGGAAATAGTTTTGTTATTGTATTAATATCCACAGATAGTATCTTAAACTTTAGTTCAAAAGTACAGCAACTGTGAACAACAAAGGCAAACAATATGTGATAAAGACACTAAAGATTTTAACGTTAAATTACACAAAACAAGGTTTATATAGAGTATATAAAAACACACACCACAGTATATTTTAAATTAAAACTGTGGAAATTGTTTTGTTATTATATTAATGTCCACAGAGTAATTAATTGTTCAAGAAAGCTAATTATATAACAATGTACTCAAAGTTAATATTTTATATTACTGCAATAAATGATTTTGATTATATTAGATTCTGGTGTTGTGCTTGTAGTGGAGCTGGTGATGCCCTCCGCTGTCGTCAGATGGATATTCTTCAATACCACCTTGTTCTCCACACAACTGACTCTGGAGTCACTTCTGCAATTCACAGGGAACAGCCGTAGATCACACCTGTGAAGTCAATTTTTTTTTTTTTTTTTGTCACAAAGTGCCAGAACAATTTCACAAAGTGCTATTTGGTCACAAAGTGCTTTTGTAATCTCTTTTTGTTTTCTTTTTCACAAAGGGTCGCAAAGCGCTAATATCTTTTCACCATTGGTCACAAAGTGCTATTTGGTCACAAAGTAAAAGCGCTAATATCTTTTCACCATTGGTCACAAAGTGCTATTTGGTCACAAAGTGCTATTCCCATGGGGCCATCACGAAATTTGAGGGTGGGGGTAGAGGGGGAGATAGGACAGGCCTAAAAGGGGTTATATATATAGAGTGAGTAAAGTGGTTAAGTAAATCAATCTAATAAAGACTGAAGAAAAGGAAACAGGACAGTGGGAATGACAGCCAGAAAGAAATGATGAATCCAGTTGAACAACGCCAGGGCTTTCTCTGCACCTGAAAGAGAAAAAACAAAACAGAGCAGGGGTCAGAATGCTTCTAGTACATACACATGATTGCAAATGGCACCCCTCATAATCATAAAAAGCCGTGTGCCACTGCAGCACAGGCTACATACTGAATAGTATCTTAACCTTAGCTTTATGAAACCTAATTGCATTTCTATATCCTCGTTGTTTCTATGTCCCATCTGAATGTAGGTAGTAGTAGTATATTGGATGTGTGTATTTTGATGTTCTATTCAGTGAACATGTTTATTGGCCTATTGCACTATTCTTCTAGTAACCACATGTTGAGCAGGCGTTAAAATGTGTGTGACATTTGATAAATCTTCTATTTTTGTTGCATAAGAAAATATTGAGATTGTACAGTATTTCAAGAAATGGACAAACTATTACTTACCGTATGTGCAAATAATTTGGAGAAACAACAGGGGTCATCAGGACCATAAAAGAGAGGAAGAAAGAATAATTGTTATTAGAATTATGGAGTCACTTCAATTATAATACATGTGGAAAACATCATTATTGCTACAGGCATCTCAAACGCAGAGGTAAAACATGTATTAAATTACACATTTAAATAATAAAGATCACTCAAAAGCTTTGAGTTTTTCTTATTGGTGAGCTCTATAGGAGAAATGACTGAAATCTTGTATTGTCTGCCTTTAGTATGGGACAAAAGGCCATGCAATAAAATACATTTTTAATTAACCACCATTGCTCTATTTCTTTGCCCACAGGGACCAATTCAAAAACAGTTTTTAAATCTACCAACAAAAAAGGCTATGACCTAAGTGTTGACCCAAACTCACCTGAGAAGTAGATGATGTAAAGTCATTATCCAGCCCAGAGGGAAAAAAGCCAGAGGGAACAAAAAGAAGAAGACAGTGAGATGACATGAATCTTGTCATTATTTGGTTAGTATTATGGTACAGAAAGAAAATACATTCAAATGATTTCAACATGAATAAATTACCTTGTGTATCCAACCAGGAATAGTCCATCCACAGAAGACACATGCAGAGACAGAAAAAAAGAGACAATTTAAACATTTAAACATGATGTTGCCTTTGGTGTTTATTCTCTGTCTTGACTGCAGAATATTGCCCAGTGTGTTTTTGTCTTTTGCATTTGTTAGTTACAAGTGTGGCTTCAATACATTTATAGAAGTGTTTACTATCCTTTTTCTCTGGTGAACAAGCACATTCAGTTCAGTAACACTACTGCTTTGTCCTGTCCTTAAGAACTCAGTAGATTCTTAAGTAGAAGTACTCACCAATGATGTCCAAAGGAACTGATGTTTGCTGCATCTAGAGAGAAAATGTAAACAGTGTGAGCAAGAGCATGGTCAGTGTTTACACCTGCTTAAAAACTGACAACCATTGACATCTCATTATTCTATGGTATGCATAGATATATTCATTAATAGGATAATGGTCAACGGTGCGCACCAGAGCTCTTAAAAACCAGGTACATGAACTGCCTTAACCATTGTGACTTCATGCAGCAATTGTAAAAGTAACTTTGTATTGAGCCTGTAAGTTGCATGCATTTGTGTGTTGTCTATCCGTGAATCAACTGAGTTGAGGAGGAACCTCTTGCTGAGAGTGAACATATAATACAGGATAATGACAGCACTGGTTTCCATCATGTAGCCCTACGCCAGCTCTGACTCTGCCTTACACACATTCTTGGCACCACGGCGACCCACGATCACTGAGCGCAGTGGCACTACTGTGCAAAACCTGGGTTAACATGAAGAATTAGTAATACAGGATAATGACAGCACTGGTTTCTGTCATGTACAGGGTTTAATCATGGTTTAGTTCTGGGTTCGGTTCCAGTTTGGTCCAAAATTTAAACGTTTACTCATAGTAAGATCTTTGTTTCTTTAATATACCCTGGTGCCATGTTCCTTTAAACAACAAATGTTGATTTTTTTGTGGTCTGGCTGAGTCCTGGGTTTGGACCCTTTGTTTTGCTAGAGCAACCTATTTCAGTCACTTTAGTCCATGTTTACTTTTAACATACTCTTAACAAAAATGAAAAAAACAAACAAACAGGTGGACAATCATAGAGTCCTGAGACACATCCACCACACATCAGCTAATAAAACAAAATTTGTGCAAAACCTATTGTTGAAATAGACCTACAACTTTGGATATAAGTATAAATATAACCTGTATCTGTTTAAACCACTTACTGTCAGAGTCGATGGATGGGAGGGACACCAGCACAGTAGTCAGTAGTCACAGTAGACACAGGTATAAATGGAAACACAGAAAAATATTGTGAGTAAAATGTAAAGCACTTAATATAAGACACAGAGAAAACATAAGGGACACTCTCTAGAGACTAATCATTATTATTATTATTATTATTATTATTATTTAACTTTACTTTTTGCTCTTCTCCCCCCCGTGTCTGTGAGCGCGCTGCTCCAGCACCTGCCCCACCTCTCCCTCATCGTGCTTATGATCACTGACGGGACTTAATCACGCTTCACTGTTTGTTTCATCAACAGGAAATATCAAATTATAAAACACTACAGGTTCCCAGAGATTATATTTATCATTTATTGGTTTACTGTATCTACTTACATAAGAATTACTGAGAGAAGTGCCGTCAGTTATAGAACCAACTATCACTAACCAGGTTACTATGGTAACGCTTCAGCACAATGTCTCCTTTTGTTGAGTCATTACGGTCAAAAACAGACCAGATAAATATATCTAACCATATATAATCATTTGGAGACAGGAGAGTGATTAAAGACACGTTAGTTTAGTGAAAACTGAAGTAAAGACCATATAAATGATACAAAACAGAGTTAGCGACTGAGTAACTGCCGCTGCTAAACTAGCAGGGAGCGTTATCTTGGTATGTTCTAATAAAAGCGTAAAATAATCGACACTTCCTTAAAAAACTAACAGAAACTTAACAGAAACTAACAAATGATTACATTAGCCTACACTGTGCTTACTTTATGTTCGGTTTATTGTCAAGAAGTAAGTTAATTATAGGAGATAGCGGAGAGCCAAACTTACCTCAGCCGAGATCAAACACAGAAGGGTGACGAAACGTACACGCGTCACGTGACTAGACGCTGGCGTTGCGTTTAAGGAACTTGGCAATTTACAAATTCCTCATGAAATGTTAAAGCTTAAAGTTATTAGCATTTTAACAGTCATAATTCACAACATAATTATGCATACTAAGCAACAGGGCAATGAAAAAACACGATACTAAAACTGAAGCTAATTATCTATTAAAATATAATATTACACTTACACTTAAAACCTCAAAAAGTAAATTCTCTTACAAACATCTTAATCAAATTAATTAAATTACCCAGAAACCTTCACAGTAATGTTTTTTATTAATAAGGCAAAGAAGCTGAATTAAGCTGAAAGAGGTTGAAACATGTTACATTCCTTCAAAAAGAAACAAACCAATGTTAAATGAAGCTGAAATACAATGAGACATGTTAAAGGACTTTGAATAAAGCTGTAATAAGCCGACTAATGCTGTAAAAAGCTGAACAAAAGCTGTATCATATGGAAACTTTAAAATACCATAAAGGAGTAGGAGATGTTGGGAAAGCATCTTAAGGTGAGAGGGTCTCTTAAAATAGAGCAACACACTACAAAAAGTGAATAAAGCTATGGTGAATAATAGCCTAGTCCAAGTCTTGTCCTGGCCTGGTCGGCTCTTGGTCCTGCAATGATCCTGGACTAGTCCTGCTCTTGTTCTGATCTGGCACTGGTTTTTCTCTGGTCCTGGTGTGGTCCTGGTCTCATCCTGGTCTATTCATGGTCTGGTCCCAGTCTGGTCTTGCTCTAGTCTTGGTCTAGTCTTTGCTGGTCCTGGTGTGGCCCTGGCCACATCTTGGTCTATTCATGGTCTGGTCTTGCACTAGTCTTGGTCTAGTCTTTGCTGGTCCTGGTGTGGCCTTGGTCTGATCCTGGTCAAGTTTTGCTTTGGTCTGCACTTCTGGTCTATTCCTGGTCTATTCCTGGTTATTTCTGATCCTATAGTACTAGTTTGGACTAGTTAGTCCTAGCTTGGTCCTGGTCGGGTCTTGGTCTGGTCTTTGTCTGATCCTGGTCTGTTCCTGGTCTGATCCTGGTCCAGTTTTGCTCTGATTCTGGTGTGGTCCTGATCTCGTTCAATGTCTGGTCCTTCTCTACTGGTGTGTTCCTGGTTATTCTATGGTCCTGGTCTGGTTCTAGTCCTGATCTGGTCCTGGTCTGGTCCTAGGTCTGGTTCTGGTTCTGGTTCTGGCTCTGGTCTGGACCTGGTCTTGCTCTTGCTCTTGCTCTTGCTCTTGCTCTTGCTCTGGTCTTGGTCTGGTCTTTGTTGGTCCTGGTCTGGTCCTGGTCTGATCCTGGTCTGGTTCTGGTCTGGTCCTGGTCTGGTTAAATGTTTGTCCTGCTTTTCTGGTCTGTTCCTGGTCATTCTCTGGTCCTGGTCTGGTTCTAGGTCTGGTACTGGCTCTGGTCTTGTCCTGGTCTGGTTCTAGGTGTGGTCTGGACCTGGTCTGAGAGAAGGATATTGCAAAAGCATTGCTTTAAACAGTGAAAGTATGAGTGAAATGATGCCTTTAAACACAAGAGTTTATTGCAGGAACCGTACATCAGATCTGAAAAATCTTTGAACTGTGAGCGACAGGAGACTCTGCTGAACATGTGGATATGAAATTTATGTTAATTGGATGAAAAATGAATGAGCAGTGACAAGTTAAACATGTGTAAGAGCTCTGAGTCTGAGGAGAAAAGTTGGATCAAAATTAGAATGGGAGTCAATGGAGAAGTAAGGTGACTTTGCTCCACTGTTGAAGCTCTGATTCAAATGTAGTAAATCACAGAGCTTTGAAAGATACATTTTCTGAAAGAGCACGAAAATCCCTACATTTTAAGCATAAAATTAGTTGAATGAAGTGAAATTAGTGGAAGCGACAAGAGCTGAAGCATGAAATGGTGAAGAAACCTGAAAAGTTAGAGTGGGTGATGTCACCTGTGACATCACCCACTCTGACAGTTGAAGCATAGCGACCATAACAACGCATTCTAACGCAGGTGAAATCCAAAAAGTGCTGATCGCTTTACACTGTGACTGAAGAAAAACGGTAGAAGATATTGAAAAAGTAAAAACATAGCTGAAAAGATGAATTTCTTGTGATTCGTTGAACGTTTGAATGATGCTGAAATGTTGAAGTATGCTGAAGCAGTGAACAGCTGAAGGAGCTGAAGGAGAAGCTGAAAAATGTGAATTTTGGTGAAATCCCATAGGAAATGAATGGGGGTTTTAGGCCATAAAAGGCAAAATATTTGAAAAAGTATAAAAGATATGAATACCAAAAGTAATAGCACCCATGTCGCTGAATTTAGACACGTTTTAAAGTTTGAATGGCTGAAATCGGTTGAACGGCTGATGAGTTGAAAGCGGACAAAAAACGGTGGAAGAATAAACTATAATAACTAGAATCTTTGCAATGGCTGAAGAAGCCATTGCGTGTGGATGCTGAAGCTGAATGTTGAAATGAAGTGAAAGAAGCTGAATTAAGCTGAAAGAAGCTGAATTAAGATGAAAGAAACTGAATCAACATGAAAGAAACTGAATTAAGATGAAAGAAGATGAATTAAGCTGAAAGAAGCTGAATTAAGATGAAAGAAGCTGAATTAAGATGAAAGAAACTGAATTAAGCTGAAAGAAGCTGAATTAAGCTGAAAGAAGCTGAATTAAGCTGAAAGAAGCTGAATTAAGATGAAAGAAGCTGAATTAAGATGAAAAAACTGAATTAACATGAAAGAAACTGAATTAAGATGAAAGAAGCTGAATTAAGATGAAAGAAGCTGAATCAAGATGAAAGAAACTGAATCAAGATGAAAGAAACTGAATTAAGATGAAAGAAGATGACTTAAGATGAAAGAAGGTGAATTAGATTGAGTGAAGGTGATGGAAGCTTAACTAAGTGTTTCTAAGCTGTAATAAATTGAAACATGTTATATTCCTTAAAAAAGCTGAAATACAATGGGAGATGTTAAAGGACTTTGAATTAAGCTGGTTTGGATCTGATCTTAAACCAGTTCTGGTCTGGTGCTGGTGTGGTCCTGGTCTGGTTCAGGGTTTGGTACTGGTCTTTACCTGGTCTTGGTCTGAGCCTGGTCTTGTCTTGGTCTTTGTCTGGTCCTAGTCTTCTTCTAGTTCCTGTCTCATCCTGGTCTAGTAGCGGTCAGGTACTGGGCCTGGTCTTGTCCTGGCCTTGGTCTAGTCCTGGTCTTATCCTGGACTAGTAGCGGTCTGGTACTGGGCCTGGTCTTGTCCTGGGCCTGCCTTGGTCTAGTCCTAGTCTTATCCTGGACTAGTACTGCTCTTTGATTCTAGTCTGGTCCAGGTCGGGTCTTGGTCTAGTCTTTTTCTGGTTCTGGTCTGGTTTTAGGTCTAGTCTTTGTCTGATCCTGGTCTAGTCCTGTTCTGGTCCTGGTCTGGTCCTGCTCTGGTCCTGCTCTGGTACTAGGTCTGGTCTGGACCTGGCTCTGGTCTGGACCTGGTCTGGACCTGGTCTGGTCCTAGTCTGGTCCTGGTCTGGACCTGGTCTGGTACTAGGTCTGGTCTGGACCTGGCTCTGGTCTGGTCTGGACCTGGTCTGGACCTGGTCTGGTCCTAGTCTGGTCCAGGCCTGGACCTGGTCTGGTCCTGGTCTGGTTCTAGGTGTGGTCTGGACCTGGTCTGAGAGAAGGATATTGGAAAAGCATTGCTTTAAACAGTGAAAGTATGAGTGAAATGATGCCTTTAAACACAAGAGTTTATTGCAGGAACCGTACATCAGATCTGAAAAATCTTTGAACTGTGAGCGACAGGAGACTCTGCTGAACATGTGGATATGAAATTTATGTTAATTGGATGAAAAATGAATGAGCAGTGACAAGTTAAACATGTGTAAGAGCTCTGAGTCTGAGGAGAAAAGTTGGATCAAAATTAGAATGGGAGTCAATGGAGAAGTAAGGTGACTTTGCTCCACTGTTGAAGCTCTGATTCAAATGTAGTAAATCACAGAGCTTTGAAAGATACATTTTCTGAAAGAGCACGAAAATCCCTACATTTTAAGCATAAAATTAGTTGAATGAAGTGAAATTAGTGGAAGCGACAAGAGCTGAAGCATGAAATGGTGAAGAAAGCTGAAAAGTTAGAGTGGGTGACATCACCCACTCTGACAGTTGAAGCATAGCGACCATAACAACGCATTCTAACGCAGGTAAAATCCAAAAAGTGCTGATCGCTTTACACTGTGACTGAAGAAAAACGGTAGAAGATATTGAAAAAGTAAAAACATAGCTGAAAAGATGAATTTCTTGTGATTCGTTGAACGTTTGAATGATGCTGAAATGTTGAAGTATGCTGAAGCAGTGAACAGCTGAAGGAGCTGAAGGAAAACCTGAAAAACGTGAATTTTGGTGAAATCCCATAGGAAATGAATGGGGGTTTTAGGCCATAAAAGGCAAAATATTTGAAAAAGTATAAAAGATATGAATACCAAAAGTAATAGCACCCATGTCGCTGAATTTAGACACGTTTTAAAGTTTGAATGGCTGAAATCGGTTGAACGGCTGAAGAGTTGAAAGCCGACAAAAAACAGTGGAAGAATAAACTATAATAATAATAATAATAAAGAAAAAGGAAGGTGAAAGGGAAAAAAAATTGGGGGGAATACCTAGAATCTTTGCAATGGCTGAAGAAGCCATTGCGTGTGGATGCTGAAGCTGAATGTTGAAATAAAGTGAAAGAAGCTGAATGAAGCTAAAAGAAGCTGAATTAAGCTGAAAGAAGCTGAATTAAGATGAAAGAAGCTGAATTAAGATGAAAGAAACTGAATCAACATGAAAGAAACTGAATTAAGATGAAAGAAGATGACTTAAGATGAAAGAAGATGACTTAAGATGAAAGAAGCTGAATCAAGATGAAAGAAGCTGAATTAAGATGAAAGAAGCTGAATTAAGATGAAAGAAGCTGAATCAAGATGAAAGAAACTGAATTAAGCAGAAAGAAGATGAATTAAGCTGAATTCAATGCTGAATAAGTGCTAAAATGTGTTTTAATAACAATAATCCAACAATATTATAATAATAATAATAACAATAATAATAATAATAATAATAATAATAATAATAATAATAATAATAATAATAATAATAATAATAACAACAACAATAATAATAATAATAATAATAATAATAATAATAATAATAATAATAATAATAATAATAATAATAATAATAATAATAATAATAATAATAATAATAATAATAATAATAACAACAACAACAACAACAACCCTATAATAATAATAATAATAATTATAATAATAATAATAATAATAATAATAATAATAATAATAATAATAATAATAATAATAAGAAGAAGAAGAAGAAGAAGAACAAGAAGAATTTAACTTCCAAAGAGAACCATTGTACAAGCTGACAACCCCACATTATTTTTTAATAATAATAATACATAATAATAATAATAATAATAATAATAATAATAATAATAATAATAACAAGAAGAACAAGAACAATTTAACTTCCATAGAGAACCACTGTACCAGCTGACAACCCCAAATTATTTTTTGATAATAATAACAACAGCAACAACAACAACCTGCATTGTTTTTGACCAACAGAGCAGCGAGTGGAAGTTTGAGATCAGTGAGCTCCTTCTTCCCAACAGCAATAAGACCAATTGTATTTTGCCTTGGGAATTAATAAGTTGTAGTTGAATTGAAGTTAATTGAACGAATGTGAAAATGAGAAGGAGAAGAAGCTCATAAACCTCTTTCTTACATCAGATTTTACAAGGAGAAAGACTGAACCCACTGAAACCTCAAAATTGATTCATTGAATGACTAAAAAAAAAAAAAACATCCAACTCTGTAAATATCTAGCTGTCACCAAACAAGAACTGATAATATGAACATTCAACAAAAATACAGAATATCTTTTCTATATTAACAGTGCATCTTTGACTAGTTCACATACTTTTACAGTGAACAGTGGAATTTAAAATAATAGGCACAATAACAAGATTTATGTAAAAATACTTTCAGCTGCCTGTAGAAGCCTAACTTAAGCTTTTACACTTCATTCTGTTGCTTTCTTGTTTTGCTGCTGTTGAGATAAACATTGCACAAGAAATGATTATTTGTTATTGTGTTTATGTGTATTAGCAAAATTAAAAGCTTTATTCCCTCTTGGTGCTTACTTTTGTGCCACTGATGATGATGATATAACAATGCCCCGGTAATGAGGTGAAGATGATAGTCTGCAGCATTTAAGTCAAGCTGTTGCTCTCTCTTGCTCTATGAGTCAAATGTGACTTACTAGAGAAAAGGTAAAGTAATTATAAATATTTTTTTTAATTACATGTCATTAATATAGTTTCAATCAAACTTTCAATACCTCATACAGCACTGTTTTCTAGGGTTGCAGACGACCATTTGGTGATATAGCATCAACCTCAGGTTACCTCTGGGAGGGCAGCTAGACAGGGCAGTTGAGTTATAGTAGCTTCCAGCTCTGCTCTAGTCCTTGTAGCCGTGGATGGACAAATCTGTAACATTTGTTAATTTAAATGTGAAACCCTGAAAAAGACCAAAAGACAAAAAACAATGCTTCAGGTTTCAGTACATGTCCTTCTTATATCTGGTAAAAAGAAAATGTATTGTGACACTTATTATTGAAATATTATTACCTTGTTCACAGCTGTAACTCTTCACTGTTTGTCTGTGCTTCTTTATGTGAAACAAGGACAACTGAACTGGTACCTACAGTTGAAATAAAAAGAACAATGAATACTTTTATTAATTGTGACATGAATAAAATATGTTTTCATCCTCAACCTACTGCTTTGAGGTGAAAGGTTGCAGAAGGCCTTTTAGTGATGCCCCATCAACCTCAGGTTTCAGTGTACTGTTCATTTTGCAGCAGCTGGACAGGACAGCGGCTGGTTAATGCAGAAGCTAGTTTCTTTGAGGACTCAGCTGGACAGAGCTGGTTAGTGTAGAAGGTGGTTTCTTTGAGGATTCAGCTGGACAGAGCTGGTTAGTGTAGAAGGTGGTTTCTTTGAGGATTCAGCTGGACAGAGCTGGTTAGTGTAGAAGGTGGTTTCTTTGAGGATTCAGCTGGACAGAGCTGGTTAGTGTAGAAGGTGGTTTCTTTGAAGATTCAGCTGGACAGAGCTGGTTAGTGTAGAAGGTGGTTTCTTTGAGGATTCAGCTGGACAGAGCTGGTTAGTGTAGAAGGTGGTTTCTTTGAGGATTCAGCTGGACAGAGCTGGTTAGTGTAGAAGGTGGTTTCTTTGAGGATTCAGCTGGACAGAGCTGGTTAGTGTAGAAGGTGGTTTCTTTGAGGATTCAGCTGGACAGAGCTGGTTAGTGTAGAAGGTGGTTTCTTTGAGGATTCAGCTGGACAGAGCTGGTTAGTGTAGAAGGTGGTTTCTTTGAGGATTCAGCTGGACAGAGCTGGTTAGTGTAGAAGGTGGTTTCTTTGAGGATTCAGCTGGACAGAGCTGGTTAGTGTAGAAGGTGGTTTCTTTGAGGATTCAGCTGGACAGAGCTGGTTAGTGTAGAAGGTGGTTTCTTTGAGGATTCAGCTGGACAGAGCTGGTTAGTGTAGAAGGTGGTTTCTTTGAGGATTCAGCTGGACAGAGCTGGTTAGTGTAGAAGGTGGTTTCTTTGAAGATTCAGCTGGACAGAGCTGGTTAGTGTAGAAGGTGGTTTCTTTGAGGATTCAGCTGGACAGAGCTGGTTAGTGTAGAAGGTGGTTTCTTTGAAGATTCAGCTGGACAGAGCTGGTTAGTGTAGAAGGTGGTTTCTTTGAGGATTCAGCTGGACAGAGCTGGTTAGTGTAGAAGGTGGTTTCTTTGAGGACTCAGCTGGACAGAGCTGGTTAGTGTAGAAGGTGGTTTCTTTGAGGATTCAGCTGGACAGAGCTGGTTAGTGTAGAAGGTGGTTTCTTTGAGGATTCAGCTGGACAGAGCTGGTTAGTGTAGAAGGTGGTTTCTTTGAGGATTCAGTTGTTTTTGTTTTGTTTTTTTTTTTTTTGAAGTTTCTTGAGGATTCAGCTGGACAGAGCTGGTTAGTGTAGAAGGTGGTTTCTTTGAGGATTCAGCTGGACAGAGCTGGTTAGTGTAGAAGGTGGTTTCTTTGAGGATTCAGCTGGACAGAGCTGGTTAGTGTAGAAGGTGGTTTCTTTGAAGATTCAGCTGGACAGAGCTGGTTAGTGTAGAAGGTGGTTCCTTGAAGTTCAGCTGGACAGAGCTGGTTAGTGTAGAAGGTGGTTTTTTTGAGGATTCAGCTTGACAGAGCTGGTTAGTGTAGAAGGTGGTTTCATTGAGGACTCAGCTGGACAGAGCTGGTTAGTGTAGAAGGTGGTTTCTTGAGGATTCAGCTGGACAGAGCTGGTTAGTGGAGAAGGTGGTTTCATTGAGGACTCAGCTGGACAGAGCTGGTTAGTGTAGAAGGTGGTTTCTTTGAGGATTCAGCTGGACAGAGCTGGTTAGTGTAGAAGGTGGTTTCTTTGAGTACTCTGGACAGACTGTTAGTAGAGAAGGTGGTTGTAGGACCGGGGGGACGCGGAGGGTTTTTTTTGTGAAGGGGGTTTTTTTGTTGCGGGGGGGTTTTTGTTTAAGGGGGTTTTTTGTGGGGGGTTTTTTTGGGGTTTTGGGCGTTTGTTGGGGTTTTTGGTTGGCGGCGGTTGTGTAGAAGGGGTTTCTTTGAGGATTCAGCTGACAGAGCTGGTTAGTGTAGAAGGTGGTTCCTGGGGTTCAGCTGGACAGAGCTGGTTAGTGTAGAAGGTGGTTTCTTTGAGGATTCAGCTGGACAGAGCTGGTTAGTGTAGAAGGTGGTTTCTTTGAAGATTCAGCTGGACAGAGCTGGTTAGTGTAGAAGGTGGTTTCTTTGAGGATTCAGCTGGACAGAGCTGGTTAGTGTAGAAGGTGGTTTCTTTGAGGATTCAGCTGGACAGAGCTGGTTAGTGTAGAAGGTGGTTTCTTTGAGGACTCAGCTGGACAGAGCTGGTTAGTGTAGAAGGTGGTTTCTTTGAGGATTCAGCTGGACAGAGCTGGTTAGTGTAGAAGGTGGTTTCTTTGAGGACTCAGCTGGACAGAGCTGGTTAGTGTAGAAGGTGGTTTCTTTGAGGACGGTCTTTGAGGACTCAGCTGGACTGAGCAGGTTAGTGTAGGGGCCAGTTCTTTGTGGACTCAGAAGTACAGGGCTGAACCACCTGTGGCGGTACTAGTGCTAGTCCATAAGAGATAAGTGGGTAGTATATGAGAGTGTCACAATAGAGTGAATAAAAACAGGGGGAAAAGCACATATACATATTTGTATCCATCTGAAACAGATGGAGCAGTGGGGTGTCAGCTGGTACAGTCTAAGGTTGTGTTCACACTTGCTCCCAGATACCTTCAAAACAAGGGTCTCGGTTCAGGCACTTTCAGTGTTTTAAACATTGCATCATTATTATATTATTTTTTTAAAACGCCTTGATTTTGACAAACTCACTCAAACACACTTCACAGATAAACCGGGTGTTTATGGACTGAACTAAATGGATTTGTTTCTGTTTCTTTGATGTGAACTAAATGAAGCAGATTACAAGTGTGAACACATCCTAAGCACAAAGCGTATGTATCCTGTCATTGGACACACTTTGGCCTCTGCATGCATCAACCCTTTCGGCCTTCTTCACTCTTTAAACAATTTCAACTGTTAAAAACTGAAAAGAATATACATTACAAAAAAAACAAAATTATAAAGACACATAATTTACATTTAATGTATGTATAATATGTTAGAGGTAATTTTTTTTGTTAAAAACAAAATGGACAGTGGGACAGTTGCTGTCAGATAAACCAGTTAAATGGACTATGATTTATTCTTAATTGTCTGCTGCTCATGAGGCTGACATTGGCCCATGTACAAGATACCCTCATGATGGTTTCTATTACAAGCTTTGAAAATACATGATTTTAAAACATGAAGAAAAAAAAATTGAATATAGACCTGACAGCAACATTCCCACTGCAGTGAGGTGAGGTAACCTGTGTGAAACAGGCTTTAACCGCAACCCACCCAGATGCATGCAGAGGCCAACGTAACCTGAAGGCTGCTGACACAACAGCAGTAGGTGATGCCCTCTCTGCTGTGTACAGCAGCCTACTGATGTTGTTTATGGTGGACCCCTACATGCATTACCCTCCCACTTTCCACCGACATGCATGTAGGGGTCCACCATGAACCATAACACCGGGGAAATGAGAACTCTTAACCTGGAGACGCTGAAGACTCGTATTTTGCATCTTAAAAATTTCAGTTAATTATGTTACACTTAATCACTTTATTACCTTACCTTATCAGAAACTTATACTTCAATAAAAACATAAAACCTGATCCTGTAAATACTGAATACCTGTAATTAAAGAACAATTAGAACTGAGCTGAAGAATACTTCAATAAAAACATCAAACCTGATCCTGTAAATACTGAATACCTGTAATTAAAGAACAATTAGGACTGAGCTGAAGAATGCAAGCTTACACGTAATAATACATAATTACATAATACAAATAACAATAAACTACATGTTGTCAGTTTAAGAGTATGATAGAACACAGAAAACTGGGCTGTGATAACTGTAGTAAGTGTGCAACACACCTGAATGGAGACACTGTTGTGGACGAGAGATGTAAATGGCATCTAGCAGTGTGTTCTTCTCAGTGGTGGCAGCAGAGATCAGTTGGACATAACCTCTTGACTCAAACAGTTCCATAATTGGCTTTCTTGCGTAGTGCAGCAGGTTCTCGTTGAAATCTCCACAAACTACAATCGGATGGATGTCCAGAATCTCCAGTGACTCCAAAAGGCCTCTGAGGTTTGACAGAAATGGTGACATCTTGTAGTTAGGGGGTCTGTAAATGGTAACAATTAATGCACAGAAAGGAGCATCCACTTGTACAACCACAAACTCAAGATCAGTAACATTCTGCACATAACGTATTTCACGAGCTACAATATGGTTCTTGACATAAACAGCGACTCCACCACCATCTCTGTTGGCTATTTCACTGAAACTGGTGTAGGACACGTGTCGGCTGCGTTCAAACATCGTAAAGCCTTCTAAATGTAGAGTCGGAGCAACAAAGGAGCCTCGTAGTCTGGTTTCTGTAAAACACAAAACATCTGAGAGACACAGTTCATGATGACTCTGAATGTCCTGTATGTGAGACGGTAAACCCTCAGCGTTGTGATGGATAATGGAAAATGTGCTCTCTCTGTCCAGTCTTTGAGACACGTGATAAAAAGTCATTATATGATCTAAATTGGCTTGTTGCATGTTATTTAGTGATTCTGTGATAAGTGGGTTAGCATAAAGCTTAGACTCATCCATCTCTATGATGTGCAATCCGTTCAGAGAGGTCACTCTGCTCACTGCTACGTAGCCCATACCGGGTTCAAAGATTTTCTTTAAAGAAACCACTGCCGATGAGACTGTTAAACCCTGTACCTTGTGTATTGTACAAGCGAAAGCAAGCTTAATGGGAAACTGTCTGCGTACAAGTCCTTTTTTCTGAATGACTTTTTCCTCCGATCTCTCCAGATACACCACATTGTCAGATCCCGGTTTCCTTCTTGGATTTTTATTATCAAGATCAAGTCCCAGCATGTGAACACTTGAAGGGTCTTTATTTGAATAAACCAGTTTGACAAGTTTAGCAAAAGCCCCATTCACTAGTCCCTGATTCAGATCTATGTTTCTGGTCAGCATAACACGGGCACCTACTGCAACTTGTAATGTGTCAGATAATCCATTAAAGTTTCCTTTACACGGTGTGGTCTGTAGTTCCATCATGCCAGTCCGAGGATCTTTACTGTAATCATCTGCATTGATTGTTGTAATGTCATCATGAAACAGAGCTAGTGTTTTAGAGTTGTGCTTCTCCACTTGTTTATTTGTTGCAAAAATGTGAAGTATATCCTTTGGACAGTTTTCTGGGTCACATGTTGCCTTTAAGAGTAAAGCTCTGTCTGCCTCAGATAACTCTCTTGTTAGCTCTTTTACCCTGATGCGGTTCAACATCTCAGCAAATGCAACATCATCTTTCTGCCGCATGATCTCAGTCAGTGTAACCATCTGAAAGTTGTCTTTCCACAGGTCAATGTGAGAGGGGTCATAAACACACAGTGGCAGAGACTGTCTCACTGGAGGTAACTGATAAAAATCACCAACTGCTAGAACTGACATTCCTCCAAATGGTCTTTGTGTACCTTTAATTTGCTTTAACCTGAAATCTACATATGCAAAAAGCTGTTTGGACACCATGGACACTTCATCAATAATAATGATCTCAGCGTTCATCAGTTCTGCTCTGACTTCATCGAGCTGGTTACCAAGTCCTTGAAATGGAGGTTTTAAACTTCTGGGTAGTTTCAGCAGAGTGTGTAGAGTTGTTCCACAGATGTTGAAGGCTGCAGTGCCAGTAAAAGATGTCAACAGGACAGTGGGCTTTGAAATATCTGTCTCTTCTGCACTTCTCTCTAATTTACTAAGTATTTCTGAGGCCTCAGCATGAATACATTTGATAAGATGTGATTTTCCAGTTCCTGCACCACCATTGATGTAATAAAAGAACTGTTCTACATTGACATTACCAACACGTTTTATGCACCAGTCTCTTACAGCATAAAACACAGAAGCCTGCATCTGGTTCAAACTCTGATACATTTGACGTTTCATGGTTAGATCTAGTTTTGGAGGTTCAAGCATGATTCTGGCATCTCTCACTGTATTTGACTCACGATTATATTCTGGGACATTCTCTTGTACATCATGATCTGGTTCTCTGGCTTCCATCTCCTCAATACACTCAAGCCTTTCTGCTTCTGCTGCTGGTGCTACCATACAGGCCCAGGCATCACTAAATCCACCTTTCTCTTCATATTCTTTTAAGGCACTCTCAACTGTTTTAGCATGTTTCTCATATTTATCTCTGTTTTCCTTTATAATACTCTGCACAGAAACAATATCATCTGTATATAAGGCAGCTGGACACATGCCTGTTCATAGAAAGACTGGTAAGTGGGAAACGCATTTGTTTTTAGCTGACACTCTGCCCGATGTGGAAGGTATAGTTTTAACATGTTACCATGAAACTCTTCAGGGTTCTTTTCTGGTGAATATCGATGATATCTGATAATGGCATTTTTATCAATGCGTAATCGCTTCTGAACA
>JAWCTZ010000168.1:0-65614 GCA_036850595.1 Rhyacichthys aspro | reverse complement strand
AGTACAACAAAGAACAAGGCACACCTGTTGTGGTGGTGGAGTCTGTGATCTCAACAGAATTGTTGAGTATTATGGGCAGAGTCAGAGTTTTCAAAAGTGTCTTGAAGTTTTCCACATCAGTGACTTGGAAAACAGCTTCGAAAATCTTTGCAGTTGAATTCACAGTCACTGTAAAGAGAGAAAACAGAGGAGTAAAAGTTTTGGATGTGTATTTAAAATATACAAATAAAATATACTGTAAGTGCATGGCTCTGTTGACCAGAGATTAGGCACTTTTTCTTTAAAACAACACTATATAACTAGGATGAAAGAACTAAAGGAGACACATGCAGCTCCAAACTTACATTGACTCTCTCAATAAACAACCTATGTATTGAACTGATGTAAATTTGTTTTGATGTGAGGAGTGAGCAAAATGTTTGTTTTCCCAGACGTTAGTGTTGCTCATCTCTCAGAATTACTTAGTTGAGTACAGCAAACCAGGGCCACTATGTTTTAAAAAGAGGATGAGAATGTGTTCTGAGAAAAACATCAAACTGTCAAGGCTATTTTTAAAACAAATGACTGTAAAGAGTTAATATCAGCATTCCACATCTTATTAAAACATTTTAGTAAAATGAGGCTTAATGGGACTCTCCAGAACATTATGTGACTAGCAGACAGTAAATAAAGCCTTACCCTCTCTCTTTGTTCTCTCATGAAAAGATAACACATCAGCGTTCATGGACTCCTGAAAAGATCACATTGTAGAGCAAAGTCAAGACATTTCTTTGATTGTTCATTGTAAAAAAAAATACCTTGATCTGTTTGGTATATGTATTATTATATAATCAACTGTTGACATTATTTTACCTGAACCCAGAGTCTGTGGGCCTCACTCTCCATAATGCAGTATACAAGCAGCACCAACATGCATCTGAAGGCCTTTTGTGGCACCATTTTAACTGGAGATGGGATACAAATAAGAAAACATTCATTCATCTGTTTTTTACCACTTGGTCTGTTCTGGGTCAAGTGAGGCTGAATCCTATCCCAGTTGCTTTGGGCGTGAGGCTGTAAACACCCTGGATGACTGTCTGTTAGTCACAGGTACAGGTATTAACACTCTGACCTGTTTTACAAAAGCTTTGTGTTTGTAATTAAACACACACGAAATTGGTTAGTGTGTGCTACAAAGTTATTTTGGGTGTGTTCACACTTGCCGTGTTTGGAGCGGTTCAAACAGACTGTGTGACGGTTGCTTTGTCACTTGGATAAATGAACAGAACCAAGTGTGGATGCCATGGTTAAATGCCATATTAGCGTTTGGGCTAACAGCACCATCTAGTGTTTCTTAAAAAGGCATCTTTGTTGTGTCTTGGCTGCAGTTTAAAATTCCAGCTGTGAATGCTCGGTGAACCAAGTCTTTTAGCTTATGGATCAAACTAAATGTATTATTTTTTGTTACAAACTAAATGAAGCGTACTACAAATGTGAACACACCCTTACTCTGTGTGACCATCTGTGGTTAGCGTCTCTCGGAGCAGAATGACCACAAAGCAGATTTTTCTCTATTGTCTTTTTCTCTATGCACATGATTATCAAGGAAATGAATGCTATGGAGGTTCATGCCAACCATATGCAGAAGAAAGACTGCTGCTGTTTGTGCAAAGATGGCATATAAAGATTGGCATATATAAAAAGTAATGTTAAAGGTAAATTTATAACAACATAACAATAATCAGCTGGTTTGAGTCTGGAGACAAACAGCCACATTTTCCTTGTGTCTGAGTCATATTCCTGTGAACTGTCACTTTTGAAGTTGGTGTCTCTCAAACTGTGTTTTCATATCTGTCCCACATCCTGAAATTCTTGTTGTGGTGAAGGAGTAGCCAGTTAATCCCACTTTTATATACACAGTATCTCAGGGGTCCACTCATCCTCACAACTCTGACACATGCCAAAGTCTGATCAGTTTTATGCCACTGTTCTATTTCAAACCATGTTGTATTAGTTCTAAAGAAAATAAAAGACTGGACTCTCTTTGTCATACAGCTTATAGTATTCATCTGTCTGTCCATGTATTTGGTGCTGCCCGTCTGATGGGACTGGGTCCAGGAGAACATAATGTTCCTACTTTGTTCATGAATGATCCTTGTACAACACAGAATAAATACCTTAAAAAGTGCCCAGGTGCAGTAGGATGGAAACTGTGGACAGGTTGCTTCCCTAAACCCAGAACACAGGAATGTGAACTGTCTAATAATTAAAAGAATCCTAGTCTGCATTAGATATTTTATATATTTTAAAGGCGAGTGTTTTGCAGCTTATTCTGCAAACTCTATTTTTTCTCTCTGACACATGTTAAACCCATATTTATATATAGGGCTGTCTGCCTCACATTGTACTCAATATTAGTAATGAAATTTATCTTAGTAAATCAAATGCAACACACCTATAAACGGCACATCCCGATTTTTAAAAACACTTTCTATATAGCACCCACTATTAGGGATCTTAGTAGATTAGACCCTAAGACAGATTCACTGATAGAAAACCATTTACTAATATTCATTCACTATGTACAAATTATATTTAACAATTCACCTATACACACACAACTCTGGGTAATGGGAGAAAGTACCGCAGAGAACTCTCAACCTTCTTCCTGTGAAGTATTAGCTAACCAATGTGCATACTGTGTTTTTATGTATATGTAAATAAATCTTAATCCATTGAGTAAATGGCTGTTATGTAATGGCTGCAATTGTTTAAATGTTACAAGAAAGAAGACTATTCATAAATGTTAAGGTGTGGCAGCCTGTGGTTACTTATGTACTGAACATCAAAAGTGGCAGTAACCACAAGCATTTCAATATAAAAAACAGTTTGTATGTCTATTTTAGACATTATGTTTGGTCACTAATCAAACACTCGTCACTAGTCACTAGTGCATGTAGTTGGTTTACATGCCACTACAAGCCTGCATGGCTTGTAGTGGCATAAGTCAATACCATGTGCGCATTACCTATTCTATAAAATGATTCTCACTCTTGCACTTAGACCAGGCTTTGGGAGGTTTTTTGTTGTTAAACTATTCCAGTAATTTGAAGCATGCATTCAACACAGATACAAAACCTGATCTGGGCACCTCTGCAGGGAAACTACACTTACACTGATTTCCTTGTTCTCACACACTCTTCAAACTGCGTATAGCCTCAAGATTGACAAAATCACTGTGATAACCCCACTTAAACCATGATGTCTCACACTACTCTCACTGGCAGCACTAATCTATAGAACTGTAACCTACAGAGAAATATGACAGAACGGGCTTTCCTCTATTTCTGTTAGGAAGTTGCTTTTTAATAATAAAAAAAAATGATAAAGGCTAACACAACCATGGCATATGTCTTTACACTGAGCCTGACCATATTAACAAAAAATGTTCATATTATTTTTCTACCATCTACAACCATGTAAATTACTGGCCTTTTGCCAACCAAGATGCCAGCAAAAAGAAAAACAAGGTCTACTGTATATGTGAACATTTTTTGAGTTTTTTCGTACTGTGAGACTATGCCAGATTCTGTGCAATCTTGAGTCAAAGACAAAAGAAAGACACTGTTCAACTGGGTAAACTTTGGGAGTCACATATCATAAATCAATAGATGTCAGTGTTTAAGGCTGAATGGGCTGCATACAGAAAACAATGAGAGAATGATTGAAGATTTGTATAAGATTTGAGTAAAATACAGTGAATGTGTTACGAGTCAGGTCAGTATGGCATGATTTAAGGGCTGTTTCTAAAGTCGAGATTTAAAGCTAACCTTAAAGCGGGTACAATGTAGAGCTGGCTTTAACTGAATTTAAATTAGAAGAATATATATTTATACGGAAAATATTTGTTTCACGGTTATGTGGTGCTACTGGCTAAAGGTTACGCAGAGTTGCTTTAATTTTGAACGATGTTAAAAATAGCAACTTTGCAATAGACAGAATAAATGTATGTTTTAACCCCGCGCTATACACTGTGTTGTGGATAATGCTGCTGCAAGCACCAGAGCAGTTTAAATAATGTCTATAATAACTCGGCAGATGCTAAAGACAGTAATAAGTAAGTGGCAGGAAATTAATACAAACAGTGACAGTGAAACATAAAAGTTACAGCATTGCAGCAGCGAACTTGATTCATGCAAATTAGCAATCATCAGCATCAGCTTTTACATGACTGAGGAGAAAAAGAAATGTATTACATTTACTTCAGCTACCAACTGGGCAATGTTGAGAGTATACCTCGCTCAGGCCCAAAGCTGCTGGGATAGGCTCCAGCCACCCACAACCCCAAACGATACTACATGGTGGAATCAAGTACAAAGTACATTTTACTTTGGTAACCTTTCAGTACTGGATGCATTATTAAGATGTTATTAAAAAGGTGTGGAGCTGAACACTGCAGTCAGTTGACTGGACGATAAAAGCCATAATCTAAAGTTTGCGATATATACGATGCAATTTCTTTTGTTGTTGTTTTGAAGTAGCATTTATTACAAACTTGTGACATTAAAAAGTGAGCCGGTAAAATTAGGAAAATATAATGTGCCTAATGTTGTGGCACTGTTTGCATGGCTGAAATGTTTGTATATTATATTTACAATATTTATAATATTTACCATTGAGCCAGTTCTATTGTATTCTGGCATTCAAGCACTCAGATGATCATTTTCAGGATGCAACTTTATTTAGCCAATATACAAACCTAAAGAATTCTCCTTAAACCTAATTATAAGTATAATGTTATGTTTCCCCAGGAAGTTTATTCATTCATTATTATTTCTAATTTTAGGTTTTCTATTTTCTATTGCCACAGATGGGAAAAAGTTTTTTATTTTTTTTATTTTATCACATTCTAGTTTATTCTTCACTAAAATGACATCTTCTGCCAAACTTAATTTTAACGTGGTAATAGTTTGCTGCTTTAGTTTATGATCAAAGCATAATACCATAATAGCATAATTTTTTTTATTCTTCAGTAAGCCTCATTCAATGGCTGTGCCAGCATAATGTCGCGGACTAGTAATTATGACTAGTAATTATGACGAAAGGAAAATGTGTGGAAATGTCCAAGGACTAAGGTTAACACAATTTTGACATGATTTGGCAAGTCGATATTTAAAGAGTACTGTAATTGATCATAGTTTTACGCTTGTTTTTTGTTTTTCTAATACAGCAGGTCACCAGATATTGGATCCCATAATGCACTGGTAATTGCAGTTACAAAAAGACTTGTATTTTACTGTGTTGTGGTAAATAACAAGTTACAGCAACGTCTAACAGTGTACCACGCGGTCTAACTATCACAGCATTCCTGCAAACGTTTTTACCAGAATAAAAAGAAAGAAATACAGTAAGTTGCTGTAAATAAAAACATAACAAAAATCAACTAAACTTCAACATGTGTTACATTAGGTTACAGTACAAAAGGCTAACAGTATACGTATATAGTAAAAACTACATTTATAATGAATGAATGAATAGGTTTACCTCTTATTGTCCCTGATCCTCCAAAGAAAGCACTGTCATTTTTGTGAACGCTCAAAGGGTTAGAGACTCCATCAGTCAACTTCCTGGAAGACAGAGTCTGAGTCACACTCTTGTCTGTCCGGTTGTGCCTCATAGACCGCATCAGATAATTTTTTTGTATTACACTCACTGTTGTTATGCCAAAGTAGAGCTTGTTATTTTACATGTATTAGTCTGAACATGAGAGTTAGAACAGTGTGATTATTGAATGTTGTTGTATCAAATGAACACGATTTTAACAACATGTAACAGTTGGCTTCATAATGAAAGGAGTTTGTATAATTATGTTAGAGGCATTGTATAGACATGTTTCAAATGTGACATGACTCATCTTCTGAACAGGGAGTTTGAAAGGATGTTCTCAGGACACAGGTTCAGGCCCAAATCCAAAACGGAAATGCAAGTAGGCTATGTATGCAAGTATGTCTTCTTTTATGTCAAATCATGCTGTGTGTTATCATAAATTACTCTAATCATGCTGTGTGTTATTTTTAATTACCGTATTTTCCGCACTATAAGGTGCATCGGATTATAAGGCGCACTGTCGATTCTTATCAATGAACATGTCTATTTTCATACATAAGGCGCACCGGATTATAAGGCGCATTAAGTGAAACAAAACGTGTGTCAGATAAATCAAACTTTACTTAACTGATTCACAATAAATCCCAACAGTGACAGTTGTAACACATGAAATACAAAACAATACACTCACTTTTTCAGTTTCAGATTCATTAATGTTGAGTTCTCTCGCAGCTGCTCTATTCCCATGTTCTAATGCGTGACTGATAGCCTTGAGTTTGAAATCCTCTTCGTAAGCATGTCTCTTAACAGGTGCCATTTTGGGGTTCTTATACACACACTTTAATATTACCGGTATGTTGAAGTACAGTACGTATCACTCCGCGAGGCCTTGACTACGGTAGCCGCAATGCTCCGCTAATCCATCAAGCGGTGCGGCTCCGTAGCTTACAAAAGTCGTGCTAAAACATTTTGACAGATTTTGAGTGCCGTGTACCACATAAAATCGGTTCGGGGTCAGCAAGCACAACCAGAATTAATACATAAGGCGCACCTTATAAGGCGCACTGTCGATTTTTGAGAAAATGTCATGATTTTAAGTGCGCCTTATAGTGCGGAAAATACGGTACTCTAAAGCATGTTGTGAAAATGAGGTGGTAACATATGGACAGGCTATATTATGAAATGCTGTTAATAATACTAAATATTTGTAATACACTGTTGTTTCTTAGGGTTAGTGACACTCGAGATGCACCCGTCTGTTTTGTACTTCCACACAGGACATGACTTTGCTCTTCCCTTTCTTTTTACTTCTTGCCAAGGGAAGGATTCCTGTTCTTAACTGTGCAAGTAAAAATATTTGATTTCTGACAGCAGCTCCTCAGTGTCCACCAGGTCTTCATTGTCAGTATTTTTAATATTTTAAAATGTGGTATAGAAAATGGACACAGTATATTGATTGTGATAAAACACAAATAATACATTTCAGGAAAAGACAGGAGAAGAGAGGCAAATATTACTTTATGTTTGGTTTCACATCTCTACAGTACACACATGCTTATGAATACCTAAGACTGGTTTTTAATGAGTTTATGTGCTTTACAGAGAGGATTAAGCTGTTGTCGGAATCATCAGGAAGAATATTAGGGTTATAATAAGTAAATAAAACCTTTGCCTGATCTTGGCTACTTGATTTTTTTGCAAAAGTTTTGACTCAATGGTTGGCTCTATTTTATTCTATGCAACTGGAGTGCAGGGTTTTGAAGAAAATCATGTCAGTAATGCACATCCGAATTGGACAGGGGTGTTCATAAATACACTGCAAAACTGGCTGTAGCTATTACAGTTGTTGCTGTTGTATGGTAAAACTAAATTTTGAGTCTTTGACGTTAATTAAAACCTACTGAGTGAATGAACAAAGAGGATATTACACCAAATAGGATGCAATATATTGGTAAAAGTCACTAGCTTTGTTTAATTGTATTTCTGCACTGTAGTTAGAGGGGTTATACAGGATTTATTAAATCAGAGTGGAGGTACGAAATGAGTACATCAACAGTGAATGGATCTACAAGTGACAGTAAGTTTTATCATGATACTTTGTGAAAAATTGTCCCTTGTTTTACTAAAGCTATGACAAAGCACAGGAAAAAAGGCATGTTCATTTCAGACAAATGTGTAGCTATTGCCTTCTGTCTTTAGAGGGCAGCATACTGAATTTCATTTCATGTGTGTTGTCTGTGCTCATGATATCTATCCAAAGTTTGCTCTCAAGTTTGTACATAACTATGCTGATATTCCCTAGACATAAATATACCTGATCTATGTTTTTGTCCCCCATCATTAAGATGTTATTTGTTGATGAAAGTGTAAATAGTGTCAACAATAAGCCATTAACAGTTACTTTCATTTTGTTTTCCTGTGAGATGCCAAGTGGAAGAGGTGAGATGACAAAAACATGTCCTGCATTACATTACAGGTGTTAATTGTACCTTTGTACATTGTGTTGCCTTTCCTGAAGTAAACAAGTCCCCGAAGACAGGACTGTGCTAATGGTCCCCTGAATGTAGGAAAACAAAATGTGTGTATGGGACAGATTTCACACTTGGAGACACCATTAGACTGTCACACTTTTGGTGGAGTGTATTAAAGTAACACAAAACTATTGTTTAATTCCTAATGCTCAGTACACACAACTAATGCAGTTTTTTTTTTTAATTAAACCTTTTCTATTCTTTTTCATAATCCGTATATTTTGTAGCCTTTTCTCATTTTCCAAAGGGACCTGCTATTTTGCCCATACATTTGCCCAGGTCGAGATACTCAAATCTCACCCCAGGTCAGGAGCTGGCGTTAACGCGGGTGTAGATTTACCAGAGTTTCATCAAAACTAATATAATGTGACAGACCTCTGTATAATTCATTAGATCATAAACACACTCACCATGACAATAAGTAAAATACAGATAATAAATAAGAGCAGCATAAATAATTTAGCAATAAAATGAATGAATGGAAACAGCCTACAATAAGAACATAACTGGTCTAAAGTGCAAGTTTTAAGGTATTAAGAAAGCAGACAGTGCTGGGATGTGTGTTTATCTTCCAAAATCCTAAGACCTCTCTTTTTCAGTATGTCCTCAATGATTTTAGTCAATCAGAGAAAACACCAGTAGTAATTAGACAGAAACATGTAAATCAGATTTAACATTTAAGCCTATGTATGCGTCGTGTAGTTGTGTATTGTTGTGTTTGACATCATCTACAAATGAAGTGGCCATGTTTTGTCCAAACCACCATAATGCACCTCCATATTTGAACAGTAGCATTTAGACAGACATTATGTGAGTTAGAATACTTAAGTTGTCACTGCTTGGATGTCTGGAAACTTAAGGAAATACTAAACTCTTGTTAATGTTACTATAATTACTATAGACTGTCTATGCGAAACAACCACAGAGAAGATCTTTTTGATAATCTGACATCTCAGACTTGGACCACATCCAACTAGTCTATTGAAAGACGGCAGTGGAACAATAAACAAGTCTGATAAAAAACCAGAGCAGCAAAACAATAGACACATACACATAATGTAGCTATGGCAACACCAAACCAAATTTACTGGGTTCATTGTTTATTGTGTCAAGGTGTCCTTGTTGGTGCATTTCTGTCGAGTGGCCAGGGGGAGAGATCTCAGCAGCGGTCTCTCCCCTTCTTTGATGATCTCCAAGAGGAGCTTGCTCGCTCGTGGAATAATTCATATTCATCCAGTATTCATAATTCGTATTCATAATTCGTATTCAACGTTGATATATTCAACGTTGATATATTCAACTATTGTCGGGGCGGGGACGTGGGGCTATGGGGCTTCTTCCTCCCTCCGCAAACCGACCCTCCCCACCAAGCCGTGCTTCGTCATCGCTGGTGGGGAAGGCGTTTCAAGCAGCGGGTCAGGCTGGTGCTGCGCTGCACACTATGACTGTGTTGCAGGCGTATCGGGCTGACCTGCTACAGGATCTGAGCGTGGGGGGGGTCTGTAGATCAGGAGGCGTTTTTAGAGCTGCGCCGAGCCACTGACCTCTCTCTCAGAGCGACAAATGGCTCTATGGTTTTATGGCTGCTTTGGTCGCTACAGAGAGGCACCTGTGGCTCAACCTCACGGGCATCAAGGAGAAGGACCGCACCTTTCTTCTTGATACCCCAGTCTCCCCCTCAGGTCTCTTTGGTGACGCGGTAGATGCTGTCGCCGTGAGATTCCGAGAGTGTAGCGGATCGTGCCCCCCCTCGTAAGACCTGGGGGGCTGACCGCCGCGCTGTTCCGAAGAAAGTGGACCTGCGCAGAATCATTTCGAGGAGAAAAAATGTGGCACATGAATACTCAACCCTGGGGACCCGCTGTTTTTTCCCCGAGGGGCTACAGGATTCAGTTTGTGTATCAGCATTCACGCTTCAACTGCGTGGTTCTCACTTCTGTGAGACGCAGGCGCATGTGCTGACTCAGGAACTGCAAGTTCTGCTGAACAAAGGAGCCATAAAAGATGTTCCTCTGGCAGACAGGCAATCCGGTTCTTACAGCCGGTATTTCCTGGTTCCGAAAAAGGACGGGGGATTATGCCCAATTTTGGATCTTTGCAGCCTAAACCTCTACCGCAAAGGGTTCAAATTCAAAATGTTGACTATGACTCCAATCGGATCTGGTTTTTCACCCTAGATCTTAAGGACGCGTATTTTCGTATAGAAATTCTGCCAGAGCACAGGAAATTCCTGAGGTTCGCTTTCGGGGGGGGAGCTTACCAATATCGGGTTCTGCCATTCGGTCTAGCCTTGTCGCCCCGGACATATACAAAATGCATGGATGCTGCCCTGGTCCCTCTGCGGCTCCAGGGCATCCGCATTTTGAATTATATAGACGATTGGCTCATTTTAGCGCAGTCTCAGGAGTTAGTGCTCCATCACCGGGATGTTGTCCTAGCTCATCTTAATTCTCTGGGGTTGAGCCCAATGCCAAGAAAAGCGTTCTCTCTCCTGCCCAGAGGACTACGTATCTGGGGGTGGTCTGGGATTCGACTGAGATGCGGACGTGTCTGTCTCCTGCATGTGTCGAGTCCATTCTCAGAGCTCTGAAGGAGTTCAGGCGAGACCAGGAAGTTGCTTTGAGCTTCTTTCAAAGAGTTTTGGGTCCCATGGCAGCCGCGTCCACAGTGGTACGTTTGGGCCTCTTGCACATGAGACCCTTCCAGCTGTGGCTCCGGGCCAGGGGATTTCATCCAAGAGCCAATCTTTTGAGGCCAATAAAGGTTACGCGCAGAGGGTTTCGTAAACTGTCTATGTGGTTCAGACCCCAGTTTCTCACTTTGGGTCCCACTCTAGGTCCATGTTGTCGTCGCAGGATGCTAATGACAGACGCATCCCTCACGGGCTGGGGTGCGGTCTTAGTGGCCATCCAGCTCAGGGTTTATGGAGGGGCCATTTTCTCGTGTGGCACATTAATTGCTTCGAGATGAAGGCTGTGTTTCTGGCTCTAAAATACTTCCTCCAACAGCTCAGGGGTCACCATGTCCTAGTACGTGTGGACAGCACAGCAGTGGTCTCTTATATATAAATCGTCAGGGCGGACTGCGTTCTCGCCGCCTGAACTGGCTAGCACGGCAGCTTCTGCTTTGGGCTCAGAGCAAGTTCCTCTCCCTCAGGGTGATTTATATCCCTGGGCATATGAATGTGGGGGCAGACTTGTTGTCCAGACAGGCTGTGACACACAGAGTGGAAACTTCACCCCAAAATAGTGAGTCAGATTTGGAGAAATTTTACAAGGCGGAGATGGACCTCTTTTCTTTGTTGGAGAGTGCGCAATGTCCCCTCTACTTCTCTCTGACTTGTCCAGCTCCCCTGGGTCTGGACACGATGGCCCATCTGTGGCCCGAAATGCGTCTTTGCCGTGTTGACTGACGTTTGCCAAGAGGGATCTCCTCTCTCAGGCACAGGGGACTGTGTTTCATCCCCGGCCAGAGCTTTGGAACCTGTATGTCTGGCCCCTGAGGGGGACCAATTAAGGGATACGGGACTCCCAACCCCTGTTGTAAACACTATTTTGAGTGCTAGGGCTCTGTTAGGTGCTGGCACCACACCTATATGTATTTTCCCTGTCCTTTTTGTCCCCCTTTCCCCTTTTGTCTTATAGGTGGAGCTCGTTAAGTTTGGCGGTTTCCTGTAGGCAATAAGTAGGCCTACCGGTAGTGCCGCTCGTTCTCTGCCTCTGACTGTCTGCCTGCGGTCCGTCCCTCTGGCGATCCGCTCTGTGTGCTCCTGTCCGGCTCGTCCCCGAGCTCTCCTCCTCCGTCTGGCTCCGCCTGCCAGACCAGGCCGGCTGCGGCTGATGCTGACTCAGTGGTTTTTTGTTAGTGTGACAACCCCAGAGCATGCTGGAATTTGTCTGTCTCTGGGGGCCTTAACTTTTGCCCCTAGCTCTGTCTCCTGCTCTGTCTCCTGCTCTGCCTCCTTCTCTCTCTGCCTCTCCTCTTCTCAGGTGGCTTGGGAGCTGTTCCTGACTGGCTGTGCTACCTGGCGGGGGCGTGGCCAACCAGTTAAAAGCCTGTTCTTCAGCGCCCCCGTGCTCTCTGCTCGCGTTAGCCTGCTCACCTGCAGCCACCTTTTCCTTTGTTTGTGCACTCATTTAGTTTCGTTCACGCTAGTTTTCACATACAACACTTTCACACATCCAACACTTACACACACTACTGATGCTACAGATTATCCATATAGGTCACACAGTTACCCTGGTTTAGTATAATTTGATGACTAATAAACTATACTTTAATTGGCATCCCTCCTGTTTGTGTTTTGTTTGTCGGGCCTTATATGAGCCGGGCTTGACATTAGCCTTTAGCCTTTTGTTTGACCTGGTGGGACCGGCTGCCCTGTTTTCACTATTTTCTTTCGTTAGGGCTTAGACCTGGGGTTTTTGTTAAAAGTAGCATTGTGTCAGCAGCTTCTACAGCCCTGTACAGGGTTGGACTGTCTGACACACCGTTTTTCTGTTTGGCCGGCTCACTATGGTTCTTTTATTTTATTACTTTGGGGCACGGGAGGGTTTGATTTCCGAAACAACGGACTAAAACTAAAATAAACAAAAGTTTAAACTACACTCAGGGTTTTTGTGGCTGCCATTTCGGCTAGCCACGCTCTGACTCGAGGAACAGGGTTACAGTCAAGTAACCCGAGACGTTCCCTAGGACCACATGAATGCACCATATGTCACTGTAAGTGGCTGTATAGTTCTCCTTATGCTTTATACTGTGTTGCAGAATCTGTTTTATGAATTACATTGCAGTAGTTGGGAAAAAGAACATATTTTACATTTGAACTTTGCATGATGAGTGAGATGTTAGTTAGTCAGATGTTAAAATGGCAGTTGGGCAAAAATATCTATATTTTAAAGTGCTACAACCCAATTTCCTTCTTGCTATCCTAGTCTCAACCCCACCAACTACCCCAACAACAGCCTAGGGACCATTCCTGCTTTTCTTTCATTAAACAGATTAGACACCAGGCTATATCCTCTGCAAAATACTAATACATTACTAATACATTACTAAAACTAAAGTTTAAAGCTTACCTTAAACTTTTAGCTCTGAGTTCAATCAAAAGTGATCTTTTTTCTGTCCATGGTGTAAAAAGACATATCCATAAATTACCACTAAATATATTGCTACATTACTTCCTTATTGACAAGCGGTGTGGACCAATGAAAACACTCCTTTTTCAGGAGCAAGTATGTGATTGGCCAAAGCTTCTGGTGTGGACAGAAAATTCTCATCTATAAGAGTTTTTTTTTCTGTTCTTTGATTTGTAATTGCCTAGACTCTAAGGTCAAAATCAAATTTTACCTCAACATACATGAAGCAGTGGGGTGTACACCATCTCGTCATGGTCATGTCTGTCGGAAAACACAATACTCCCAAATCCAGATCTTTGTCCTGATCCGCCACAGACCCCTTCACAGGCACATCTTGTGATTCAATGCCACCCGAATCGCCGCCTCTCCACCAGAAAAAAAGGAAACACACATACACACAAATTGAGATGTGAAGGAATAATGGACTTCAATGGAGAACCAGAAAAACACAAGAGAGACAGAAGTGTGGAGCAGACATAGACAGACATTAGAAAAAATAAACATTCCTTGAAACCTACCTTTCCTCTTTCTTCTACTAGTAACAGGAGCATGTTTAAATCATACTAACACCTTACACAATTATGCAGGCCAGGGATATTTCACTGTGGTTTTACAAGTAGGACTCAAATCTGTCTGTGGACCTAAGACTACATGGCTGTGACTGAAACCAAATATTGGAGATATGGTGAAAACAGATTACAGGCTGGAGTGTGTAGAAGGCTTTGAGTCAACAGGTGAATCTAATGAATAATTCTGACAAAATCTTGCATTTACTTTTTGATGCATTTACATTAAGACTATTGGAGGTCTTCTTCTGGCAGATCTTCTCTGCTCATTCTCGAACAGCCAGTAGCCACTAGAGTTTGGTCTGCAACCATGGTGATGACGAGATCCTGTTACCAGTAGGGCTTCCAAAAGCTGTGTCCTCCACCACCATCAGGGCAGCTCCTTTCAGCTGTGAGTGCACTACACACAGTGCACTAGGAGTAAGTGATTTCTGAAAGGCCCTTTGTGACAGAACCAAACAATGACGACACTGGCATTTTTTTAAATAGATTTTTGCTCTCATTGCTCCAAGTCTTGTTTAAATGTGGGAAACAATACAACACTTTTTATGACTTGATGTCAGTGTAATTTTCTCCAGGAAGTGCACTACCGTACCATAATATGATTACATTTACTGGAAGACAGTGGGTGTGGTTGTAAGCACTAATAAAAGATTATCTTTTCAGGAGTGAAAACAAAACTGGGCACGTCACTGACAGACAGTGCACATTGACTGTTGCAGGTCCTTTCTCACATTTATCTCCCACGGCGATGTTTTACATACTCTCTCATTCTTCATGGAGTCTACATGTCACAACTGACAGTAGCTGGACCACAAAACAGAAAATGTAAAAAAAATAAATAAAAATAGTATACAAATATACAAATACAAAGTATACAAATAATTAAAAATAATACAAAAATAATAATAAAACATAAGATCGGTGGTTCGAGACACTCTAAACGTGTACAAATATTCAACTCCGTCACATAATGCGCACAATTATTGCCCAAGCCCTTTAATGTAATTGCGCTGTTGCACCCTTGCTTCTTTTTTGTCTTTTTCAGACAGGTTATATTTAAGTGATTTCTTAAATAATAAAATAATGGTTATTAGAAAAGAGAGACTGGAAACAAAAGGATGTAAAGAGATATCAGACTTAAGTTTAGTGAATCTCTTCCTGACTACCTTTCTGGGGCTATCATGCTAATGTTAAATGCAAGAAACAATGCTAATGCTGCTCGTCCTGTTGCATTTCCTCCATACACCATGTCAAATGTTCACTGTTCCTCTGTATGTCTGTAACGAGGGTGGTTTGGACCCAAAAGCAGTACACAGGAGAAGTGGTACAGTTGGTAATAACCTTTATTGCCACAATAGCAAACAGAGAGCAGAGCAGCAAGAGTCACTACAGCGTTCAGGTCTCTCTTCAGGCCGAAAGCCCGCACACAGTCTCTAAAGCACGGGGAAGGGCTAAGGAACGAGTTCGGTTCCCCGGCCACGTGGAATGAGAGAGAGGAGCTTACTGTGGTCGCCGAAGCCGTAGCGAGGAGTCCGCAGCCCGTAGAGTCCGCTGACCGTGCGGAGGTACAGACGAGGGAAGAGCAGAACGATGCCAAGGACGCCGAGGCAGAGCGCGTGGTCAGAGACGGAAGGCAGGTGAGTTTACTGGGAGGCAGGCGAGGAGAGCAGGTCGGGGACAGACGAGGTCGGCAACAGGAGATCAGGCAGGAGAAGAACGCTGGAGAGTCGTGCATAATGCAGAGGAACAATCTGGCAGAGTGTGAGTGAACAGGTGAGTCTTACATACCGGGCTGATTGGCAGATGAGCTGCAGCTGCAGCAGCGGATGAACGAGGAGGGGTGAACCGGTGGGAGTGGCTGGCAGGTAGAGAGGGGCCGAGGTGAGAGAATACTGGGGCAGTGGAGTATGAGGAGAGCCCAGGAAGATGAAACTGTGACAATGTCAGTATGTTATGACCAAATTCAAGCCTGTGGTCTGAATAAATTTTACCCCAATAGTTGGTAATACAAAGACTTGGGCCTATTCACCTGTTAATCATAAAATCAGGAAGATGATTGGTGCTAAAGTCGTGTCTATAATAAAGCCCCTTTTTTGCCTTTTTTGGGGGGCGATTTTAAGATATTGGTGCCATAAAAATTGTATTTTCAAAGTTTTTCCCCAAGAAATATAAACATAAAAATATTTATGACAGGAGGGTTTAGCTCTAACCCATTGATACCAGCTGTCCCCAGTTAAACCTAAAGATAATATGAATAATAGAGCTTTTTTTCTAAATATCATCTATCGTATGACCTTAGCAACAACCTATTTTGTTTCACTGACATCACAGGACGTCATAATCTGATTGGGCAAAGGGAGCTTGTTGCCACATTAGTCATAACTTGGTAGTTAAAATTATGTCCAATCCATGCTCTGTGATGCAGTTAGTCTGGACTCCTGCCAGGGTTGGATATGCACAAAGGAACCAAGGAACAAATATCGTTATTACAACACTGACTTAATTTTAATTTGGGCATAAGTATCCCGGGCACACCCTGAAGATGGAACAAGGAATGCAGCTGAACAGGACTGATGCTTATATTGAGATACACCTTTGCTATAAACTTGATGTGAACTCTTTCGTACTGACAGACAATCCTTTAGCATTGTGTATACAGTGGTCCCTCGTTTATCGCAGGGGTTACGTTCTGAAAATAACCCGCAATAGGCGAAATCCGCGAAATAGTCAGCTTCATTTTTTTACAATTATTATATATGTTTTAAGGCTATAAAACCCCTCACCACACACTTTATACACTTTTCTCAGACAGGCATTAACATTTCCTCACATTTCTCTCTTGTTTAAACACTCTCAAAGTTCAAACCTTAACATCTTCCTCTGCCTTTTGGGTGCGACCGCAGGTGCCTTTGTCGGTGCAGAACGTTTCGACGACATTGTGGGTTTTGTCGGGGAGAAAACTTGCAAACATACAGCACTTCAGAGTCACACTGCTAGCGATCGAACATTTATGTAAATTTTGCAAGTCGAACGCATTCTGTACTGTACAGGAGACACGGCACGGAGGAGACTGATTGACAATGGTCTACAGTCCCTTAGCCAATCAGGACGCAGAACACAATGCACGAGTTCTCTCTTAGCCAATCAGGACGCAGAACACACCTGTGCTGTATTTCTATTGACAGGTATTACTCAGTTTGCCAACCTTTAACGTATAAAGTGAAAATAAACGACAATGTGGTTGCAGTTATGATTCTTGTTTGCTGGAGTATTTCGGCTCTGATTGGAATTGGGCTCACCGTTATGGGGATACAACACAAACACTGCGCTGAACAGTGTTTTGTGGACGTCACGCTGGCAAACATCATGGGGCTTATTTTCGCCTTTTACGCTCCAGTGTTTATAATGCTCTGTATCTACTTTAAGATTTTCCTTGTGGCGCAGAAACAGGCTCGGAGCATCCAGAACACAAAGTGTGGAGTCAGTAAAACGGAGAGAAAGGCGACCAAGACTCTGGCCATAGTGATGGGAGTTTTCCTCTTGTGCTGGCTTCCATTCTTTATCTGTACTACCATTCTTTCCTTCAGCCAGGTTTCTGTCATGCCACTCACCTTTATTGAACTTCTGAACTGGCTTGCCCTCTTGAATTCAACACTCAATCCCTTCATCTATGCTTTCTTCTACAGCTGGTTCAGAACTGCCTTCAGAATGATCATATCGGGGAAAATATTCATAGGAGATTTTGCAAAATTGAGTCTGCTCTGAAGTTTTTCCATAAAAAATGTTGAAATACTGCAGCTGAAAACAGTGCAATAGCTACTCCAATTCCCCTCCCTGTCTGAGGTAAAACCAGTCCATGTTGTCTGCATTGGCATGTACTGTTTAGTTTTTATCCATAGATATAATCCATTTAATGAGATTTTAACCTGAATCCATATTTTATCTGCAAACATTTAGGACAACAAGGTTTGTTTTTAGCAAATGGTTATACACAGACACAGTTTCATTGGAATCACTGTATTCAATAAAGGGGGGAAAATACTTCAAACTGGAGACATTCTTTGTCTATTGACAGATTAAAAGAAAAAAGTGATCAGTTTTTGTCAAAATACAAAACAGGACAATTTTTTCAAGCATAACTTGAAATAATATTTGAGTCCAGACTACAGGCCTCAGCTCACAAGATTTAAAATTATGGTCGTATGGAAAAACGACATGTAAATCAGACAGTATTGTGTAGGTGGAAAAGAGATCGCTGTAAGAATATTTGAGAAATTTTATTTAGTAAATTCATCACGGTTCCTTATACACTGTAAAACAAATCTATGAAATATGGTTCCTGTATGAGTCTAAAGTTGGACAACTCAATGTCTAACGTGCTTCGGAAAATATGAAATCAATCAAAATGAACATTCTTACAAAAAATATATTCACTGTATTTACAATATGTATGTATGTATGTATGATGTTACAATCAGAGCTCAGGTAGTGAAAATATTTCTCTAAATCACACAACTGTAGGCTAATGAGTGTGGTGTTATGTATTTTGATATAGTGAAATAACTGACAGTTCAAATCATTTAAAAGCACTACGTTCATTTTGAGAGAATAAGAAAATAAGCAATTTTGTCCCATGTTTGGGTTACAGACTGGAATTATGATGTGTTAAAGTGATAGAGAAAAACTGGATTAAGGATAAAGCCACATGAAATAGCAATTATCTAAACATATGAAAAGCTATCTGTTTTCCATTGTAAAATCTATTAATCTGACAAAAAACAGTGTCTCGATGACTGTGATTGGTACTAAACCTGATATTTGAAAAACTGATACATTGATACATTTTTTAGACTCAGATAAATTCAGAAACAGAAAAGCCCTATAAAGAATGCGTGTATATATAAAAGTAATGTATGTTGACCTCAAGGCCATCGTTGCTCAGATGATTACAAGTCTAGGCTCTATGGAGTAAGCACCATTCCTTTAATATGGCATTGCGTGCACATTTACCTTATATGAGACTTTATAATTCAGTTCCTATGGATGCATAGGGTGAATTGAATGTTTATTTCTACCATACAGTGAATGTTCAACTGTCTGCAGGTCTGTTTTGTTGGTAAATAAACTTCTGCCAAAGAAGGGCTCCAGCCTGTATTTCTTGTTTGACTCCTCTCAGCTCTGAGGGCAGCACAGATATTCACCAACAGTGATATGTTCAAATTCAGCCATCAATCTATGTGCCACTGCATATTGTACTTTATAAATAAAATAAAAAAAAGAAAAAAAGAAAAGGCCCTTATACTATTAACACTAGATATGTCTTTCATTTCATATTTTAATGTTCTACTGTTATAATCACAGGAAAATGAAACTCGACATGAAAATCGAATGTAAAACTCATAACTAATTTGCAAATAACTAAGTCTTTGGTCATTATTCATGTGTTTGGCCTTCAGTAACAGTGAGTTCTCTATTTTAGTATCATTATATTAAGTAATATAATGAGAAGTGACTTGGATGTTTACATTTTAGGGAATCTACCATTGCCTCTTTGTATTTCAATAGGTGCTTGTGCTGTTCCTATTCTGCACTCAAATGTGTTTTTTGGTCTACACAGCTTGTCAACATTGAGTCAATGGTGGCAATAAATCCTACTGGGCATGTGTCCAGCACTGGCTATTACAGGATCACATCTGTTTACCAAGGTCAAGTTCACTGCCAATAACTGAGTATAAGCTCCCAGTATAAGACTGCACCCACCACTCCTGAGCACCAGCAAGTGAATATACACAGCACGCCTTTGACTTTTCTTTTTTAGTGCTAAAACTACTGAAAGTGCTAGTGGCAAAAGTTCAACTGACATTAAAATCAAAACAAGGTAAAAGACACATCAATCTTATTTGTCCATCCCCTGAACGAAGCTATGGAAACATCTAGAAAACAAAACAAATAACAACTTGTACATTGTGCATTAAGTGTTGGAGACTGAAGAATTCCCTCCTGAGGAAATATTGTAACCCTCTGAAAAACAAAATGTCACAAGTCAATCTGAGTGAAAATGCTGTATGAAGTGACACTGTTAACGCCACTATACCTCTGTCTCTCCTCCAGTTTCGTAAGAAGGCCAGTCCACCTGACGACGATGTCGGCCCGCCACTTGTGCTCTAAAAGTCAATTCAAAGCCAAAACATGAACCGCTAGAAAAGTATAAAGGGGAAAGCAAAATTGCACGATGAAGAAACTTGCTCTCACCCTTGTTGCTCCTGAACTTGAGCGTGACCGTAACATTTCTTCCCGCACCTTTAATATGAAAAACACAACGTAGTCATTATGAAATGAAAGGCTTTAACAGAAATGAAGAACTAACTGACATTTGCACCTCTGTGTTTGTTGATCTGTGTGACATTTTATGGTAAAATGATCACTGTAAACTGCTCTCATTGAATTGCCAATCCAGCTGCACAAAGCAAATCAGTTGGACTTCTGTCAGGACTTTTTTTGGTCTGCGTCCAAGTGAAACCTGAGTCGTATTCATGTTTTTGTGAGCATTGAAGAGGTGAGTGTCATAACATAACTATTAGATGTGCTGCTCCATGTTTTTAGCAGCATTAGCTAATATCTTATTGGTACTGTGCACTCAACAGATCATTTTTTTCTTTCACATAATTTGCACAATATGACCGTCACTGATGATATATTGTCCTACAAGTGCAATGAGTTTATAATGATCCAGTCGTAGCAGATTTATTGACAGACAGTGAGCACATCCCTCACAGTCACAGTGGAGCAGCAATTGTCTGATTGGCTCATGACACAATCCTTATGTTTGAGGGTATTATGCCTAGACTGTCCAATGAGGCAATCATTAGTAATATTAAATCAACCTTGCCTTTTTTAAAGTGAAGATTTTACTCCACATATAGCAGAGACATATAGACGGACAAGCTTTTAATATCCGTACATGGCTGTTGATGTATGTATTGAGCATGTGTGTCTCCATGGTAACGGCAACAACTGTGGCTGCCGTCGATTGGGTTTCATATGTTTGGTTCTATTACGACTAATTATGATTTTACTAATGAATGCCTTGTTGTTGCCATTGTATTACATACAGAGAAAGTCAGTCTGGGATTATCCAATCTGCCCCTGATTTCTGCTCCAGCTCTTTCTTACCGACCAATCGTAGCGAGGGAGGCGGGATTTTGTTTCGCGTGAGAATTTTTTCAACCATACAGTACGCAGGTTTAGGTAGTTTACTACGATCGAAATAGGCACTGAACTCGATATTACACCCTGTGTCCTCAGATTTTTCTGACAAAAAACAACAGAAGTCATTCACTGTCACCAAAGCATCTTCTCTCTTGAGCCGCTGTAGTTTATTGACAACTAGAATCGGTTTCACTTTCCTTACGTCAGATCCGTGGTTTCTCTGATTGGTTTACTCAGCAAGAGGTAGTTTTGCCCATGGTCCCGCCTTGAAATCCTGTTTGTTGTAATACAATGAGAAAGCCGTCTGGCTGTCCAGGCTACAAAAATGTGTGTTTATAAAAATATCCACGTACATGTTGTCAGGGCCTTATCAAAGTTTTAAATGTGATTCATTCTGTGCACAACAGAATTATATTTAATCTTAAGTTTAAATGGAAAACTAAACTTAATTTAATTTAAACTGGTGCAGTGGAAATGAGACTTAAACTGGTCTAAAATATAAACCTTGTTGGTGCAACCAGGCCTAAGTGACTAAGCCAGGCTTTGGAAATTTTAGATTAGTACAATTTCAGCTGTATTAAAATAATGAAATGCATAAGCTATGTCATGTTTAAGTACTCACAAATCCAATTTACTAAGAGTAAGTACCTTTTTGTCCAGGAGTGTTCCAAAAAGCAGTACAAAGAAACCCTTCAGAACACAAAACAGTTAGCTAGCATGGTACAGCCACAAAAGACAAATTTAAAAAAATTAAAACAACATTAAAAGCCGTTCCTACCTGGAGTGAATTGAAGAATGCAAAGGAAACATGAATTCCAAAGTCCTTGCTCACCATCGTTCCCACTCCAAGACACCATGTTAATCCAAAAAAAGGTGTGAGGAAAGCCAAACACCGAATAATTACCACCAGAACATGTTTCTCCTCTGCCTGTGTTCCGCTCACTGCTGTCCTTCTTCGTATGATTTTGTGGATGACCACACACAAAATCAAGAAGTTTATCATCACTATGGTAAGTGCTGGGATAACGAAGGCCAGAAGAGCTCTGGACGGGTCCCAGTTGAGCCAGCAGACATTGTTTAACTGTATGTAATGACCTCGTCCTTTAGTTGTAGCAATAGTGACAACTGCGATAATAATAGGTGCCCCGTAGCCAAGGGTATACCCAATGGCCAACATGGTTCCTTTTCTCATACCACTGTCGAAGACATTGATAGTTCGGTAGAAGAGCAGAAGGCCTGAGATCAACATCCAAAAGAATAAAGCCAGGTAGAATAAATGGATGAAGAAAGTGGCTGCTGTGCATGAAGGATCGTGTTTTTTGTCTGAAATAGCTGCACCAATAATAAACCATATGTTGGCGATCAGGAGAGAAACAGCGATGTTAACAATAGTAACATGACGCATGTATGAAACTCTGGGTTTACGGACTTTTTTCCACACTATTGCTTCGATTATGAGGCATATGACCAAGGAAGCCATTGATATTGTAACTCCAGCATATGTGATTATGTTCAGGGCAAGCTGTTGTTCTTTTGAAAAGGTGGGATTCGGTGACATAAGAATGGAGAATGAAGTCAAATGGTTGCAGCTGCAGATCACCCTGTTGTTAATTCTTTTCACCAATTTACAGCCTTGGTCGTCCCATCCACCAGAGTGATTGTACAGGCTGAAGTTCCAGAAAACGCACTGAGGGCTGTACAGTGAGTTGTTTAGGAGGTCGAATGTGAAAGTTACATTGTCAGCTCCAATGGTGTTGATGTTGCCAACGTTAGCGTCGTTGAATTTCACAAGTTCAACTCTGGCGTTGATGAGTAAGTGAGATGAATTCTGCTTGTCAATCGGTGGGAGCACATTATCCAATGAACTAAAGGTTACTACGGTAAGTTTGTTGTTTTGTGGCTTAGTCTGTGGTATTTCGATCTGTACTGAACCATTGTAAGCTAAGAACTTGCCTTTGAATGTAGTCTTGTTTAACAATATATGATCCGTCTCGATAGTAGTGTTGGTAGAGTTGCTGAGAAGTCTTTCTGTAAAAGTCTCGAGAGTCAACAAAAATCTGGAGCTGACAGCTTTAGGAATGGTCCTAGTGTTTCTTTTCCAGTAAGTCTTTTTTATATTGTAAGTTTTGCTGTTTAATATTTTCCATGAGTTCTTTGCCTTATTTGTAGTCAAAATACCCGAAGTATTTAGGATGTCCTAAAAGAGAAGGAGAGTAAATATTAGAACATAAGAAATCAAATGTACTGTCTCACCAGACTGGCAAGCCATCCCAGTTCTGAGTCTGGGATGCATTGTTTAGCTCAGAGGTGCCCACACTTTATCGGCTTGCGAGCTACTTTCAAACTCAGTAAGGTCTGGAGATCTAGATTTCAATTATGTATATATTTTACATCTTACTTTCAATTTTTTTTCTGCATGCCCTTAGCTTATAGCTTAATATATATTTTATTATTCATCAGTATTTTATGTTTCATGTTGCACGACAGCACTGAGAAAAATTCCTACACTGACAATGGCAATAAAATCTTTCTGATTCTGATTCTTATTCTGAAGGGCGCAAGAGCAGAGTCTTTTAATTGAGGTTATTAGTATAATTTGATAACTAGTTCAATAAAATTAGACTATAATAAAAAAAAGAGAACATGTTCAGCTTGATAAAAAGAAAGAAAGAACACTTTTATCTCGCATCACTGCAGCTGATTTATAATGGACTTACACTGGCTACTTAAATGTCATTACCACAAAAACCTGTCATATTGTTCAAAATGATCATATTAGTATTACATCTCTCTCTTAAACATTATTTGTATTATTTTGGTGAGTGACAGGAGCTCCATGGTAACGCTCAGGGGCAGGGCTTCAGCTTTAGACAAAAGTGAGCTCTTTTGGCTCAATATCTAACAACAACAAAGTACTTTAAGGAGGCTGGAAACAGAGTGGACACATAAGATAATAACATTATGGCTGTACCGGTCTCCTCCTCTACATCTGCTCAGTCTCTTGCTTCCTTCGAGTGTGTGCGGGGCAGGCAGCAGCTTCGTCGTCGGCTCGTACTGAGCTGCTGCGCCGCCGCAGCGCTGTGTGCTACACAGCCGCGGAAACTGGAAACAAGTGGCCGAAATGCGGCTGGTGTGGTCCTGGTGACTGATATTATTCTGCTGTAACTCATGAGTACCAACTCCCGTGTTGCTACAAGTGCGCATTCCCCTGTGTAATAATGAATCCATCAGACGGTCGGTCGTTCCTTGCATCAAACCAGCGCTAAATGCGAGTAAGACATTACACTGTATTTAGGGAGGTAGGGCACCGCGATCGAAAGGTAGCTCGCGATCGACTGGTAGCTCGCGATCGACTGGTAGCTCGCGATCGACTGGTAGCTCGCAATCGACTGGTAGCTCGCAATCGACGTAATGGGCACCCCTGGTTTAGCTTCTGCAAACACAGCCTATGACCTGAAGCCTCTTTTGTTGTAAAGAGTCAATCTCAGTCAATTAAAAACACAATGTCACAGTTAAGAGTGTTACATACTGTCATCGATGCATCAGATAGACGAACGTCGGTGTCTACCACATGTTCCATGATTCTGACAATAGCGTCAATGGTGGCAGGTGATTCAGTCACATTATCTTGTAATTTATTTGTGACGTTATTGAGCTCATCGAGTAACAATGGCACTTGGTTGGGGTCCAGACCCTGTCAAATAAAATAGAATAATGAATATTTATTAAAACAAGAGTGTTAGCTCTGTTTTTGCTGAAATGTTTATTTCTAGCTGGGATTTCAAATAAAGACTTTTCAGTGACAACTAAATCTACTGTCATCAGTCTGTGTGAAAAACACTGGGCACTGACCATTGACTGATCGAGCAGCTGCTGAATTGGTAAAAGCACATAGTTGTCTTCCACATCCCACTGGCCATCTGTACATGTGGCTATCATCTGTCCCTCTTTGCCTGCTTCATACACTTCAGCTTGATCCCCTTTATTTCCAACCCCATATGTATCATCCTCACAGTCAAACCCTGTGGAGGATTGAGCAGTTTTCTCAGTGCTTGTTTAAATGCAACAAAATACTGACAATATATACTAGACTTTATGCTTACCTCCAGAAGGTTTGAAGGCTAACGTCATTATTTTATTATATCTGGGATAAGTGTCCACCTCACAAGTGAACTTGAAGTTGCTTGAACAGTTTGTAATTGTTTCTGTATAGGTGACTTTACTTTGGGCTAAACATACAAAGCACATAGCACAATTAAAATAGGGTCAAATATGACATGATACAGTTAATACAATGTGGAGTACAAATTGAAAATAGTTTTCTTGTAATCTTGTACAATAGCTTCAGTGTTTCCCACACATTGAAGAGACCTTGGTGGCTTGTCATAATGTAATCTGGCCCGTTAGTCTCAAAATGAAACGACTGTAACATTGGAACATTTCCTGCTGCAATGGCAAAGCCTGTAACATGAGTTACTGCTCTGTGAACAGCTGCTGCTGAGAGAATACGCACTGCAGTGAGAAAGTTATTAGTTACAAGAGTTTTTTGGCTGCCCGCAACCAAGGGACACTTATACTGTTGTTCACCAGTGAAAGTGAAATCTTTTGCTTCACTGCAGCTGGTTGAGCAATTGAGCAATGCCCAGGTTTTAGCAAAATATTAGCAAAGTGGCAGCAGCCCACAGATTTAATCTATTTACATCTACAGATAAAGCCACAAGATAAAGTCTGATGTAAGTCTTGTTTATAAGGAGCAGTTCCTACAGTAATCTACAACCTAATTAAAAAAAGTTGGAACACTGTGTAAAAAAAAAAAAAATGGGCCAGGGCCAACAAAGGCTGGAAGAATAAGTAGGAGTAATAAAAACAGCTGGAGAAGCATTTAGCAACTAATAAGGTTTAATAATCAATTTTATAGTCTCTCAGAAGTAAAGATGGGCATGGATTCACCAGTCCTCAAAAAATGCATCTAAAATAATATTTTCAAAATCTACATAAAATTGCAAAAACTCAATATCACACCATCTCTGTGAAAAGGACAAGGGTCAAAGGTCAGTGTTGGATGCTGCTGATCTTCAGGCTCAAGCATCACTGTGTTAAAAACAGGCCTGATTCTGTTTTGAAATCACTGCATGGATCAGAAACACTTCCAGAAGTCACTGTCTGTGACACAGATCAGAGACATCCACAAATGAATATGAATAAAGCTGCCTCAAGGAGAAGAGGAGATATATGAACACCATCCAGAAATGCTGACGTCTTCTCTGGGCTTACATGCATTCTACACGGTGGTCCAACGATTTGGCTTTGTAAAAAAGCACAGCTACACAATGGTTTAAATTCGTCAAAATTACTCGCATCTAATTGAGTCTATGGGGCTTTTTTTTATCAACACACACCACCGCCACCTCAGACCTACTGCAAGTCTGTAGGAAACACTGTAGCTTTGTGATTACCTGTTGAGTTAATGCCTTTAAACTGGACCTTGTAGGGACTCTGAACAGAGCACTCCACAGTTACAGTGTTTCCTGGTACACAGCTAAATGCGTTTGAGTCCAGATTCACTTCAATATATGGCAGCTCTTTAAATGTTATTACTTCTATGGATCGCTGACGGAAAACTCTGAGGCCGTCTCTCAGTTTACACTCATAAGATCCTGAAATGACATTGAAAACAAATGTATGGATCTATTTCAACACAGAAAATCATGTGTTTCTTCTGCATTTAATTATTAGTTATGATTTGGTTATGTTCAATATTCATATCATGAATTAACAAACTTATCAAAAATACCATTCCATAATGTTATATTATTCCGTGTGCTAGTCATTGATTCTTCACATGTCAGATCCTATTGTAGTATTGTAGTGGCTATAGCTAGAAAACAAATGTCTGTGAGATCCTTGTTAGTAAACTCTGCCTGTCACGTGGGAGACTGAGCTGGATTTCCCGACAAAGAGTTTGACCAAGGAAACGGGGCATTCTGCTCCTTGAAAAGATAATGGTAAAACCAGGAGCAGGCTTATTGAGGTGGTTGTAGACCTCTAGAATTTAATTGACCTCAAGGACATGGATTTCTTGGATTTACTAAATAGTATCTTTCCCTTTTGAACCCTTAAACCAAACAGATTTATAACTCTGGATGTCACTTTCTGACTAAAACTGCTGGAGCATAGAGCTACAACATAAATTAAGATTAAGTTTGTTTTTTTTGTTTTTTTACATGTTTTTAGCATTTAGCTGCAATTGAGCAGAACAGCTGAATGTACATGGAATAATGGAATTTAACACCACATGCTGTCTGCTATTGTATAACAACCTTAAGGAAAAATATCTTGGTATGACAGTATTACAGTATTGTGTGATGTGTTGAAGCTTATTATTATTACTGCTGTTCAATACTGCCATTATTTCCAGAAAAAGGCTAAATTGAGTAATTTAAGAAAAAAAAGCCTCCATCTGAATCTTCTCCATCTCCATCTTTTTGTAAATGTACAAGAATGGTTTATCAAGTGGTTTTCCTTGAGTATGATGACATCCTAAAACTGCGGTATACTTTAAACTTATTCCATGCCTTTGTGTGACTATATGAAAAACACATGAACAAATTTGAAAACACAATTTCTTACCTGTATCAGTGCGAAAAAATCTTTTCATAGTCAGCACTGACGTTCCATTGTTGTTGACTATGACATGGTCTGAATCCCCCAAGATTCTAACACCATCACAGCTCCACTCTGCGGTCCAGCTAAGATTGAAGTCCGGGGGTGCTGGGCCACATTCCACGACACCACTTTGCCCAAATAATACTTCACTTTTTAACTCCAACGGAGTTGTGCCTGAACAATTGTCCAGTTAAAACTTTTCATCAATGAAACAACATACTTAATTTGTCTGATTTTCGTGTTAACTAAGTGCCCTACCGTCAGTTATGATTGGGTATATTTTTCCAAGCTTGTTAATGGCATCTATTTTTATTTCTGTAAATGTTGTGTCTGGAATTGAAGATGCACTGATAACACTGTCAGCGATTGTACTTCCGTGTCTGTAATAGAAAATAATGGCAATAAAAAATTGGCAATTAAACCAAACCAACACCAGACATACAGTACTTATCAACCTGCAGAACAATAATTTGGTATTTGACCTCCCTTTAAGGTGGTATTTAACTACACAGATTTAATTGAGGTTTTTGTCAAGCCAAAAAAAAGTATGTTGTAAATTTGCTAACATTTAATCAAACAAACTGTACTTTAAGGAGGCTGGAAACAGATTTAATTGAGGTTTTTGTCAAGCCAAAAAAAAGTATGTTGTAAATTTGCTAACATTTAATCAAACAAATTGTACTTACGTAAAATTTAAACTTGACACTGTACAGTCAGGGATTTTTGCAATACAGCTGTCAAAAATCTGTTTAAAACATTAAAAGTGTGTTCATTATTTGCCCAAAAACTGCACAGAGAAATATATGCGATGGAGACTTACTGAGTTGTAGGTGTCTTGGTACATTTTACTTCTTTTATTATTGAATGCATTTTCATATTGAACATCCATGATTATTTTCAGATTTTTTTCTGCAAATTAATGAATAGAAAACACAAATTAAACTTATGTTGTAATATTGCATGATTCTTGGCAGCAGATTGGCTACATGGGTATGCTGTCGGTCAATATGTAAGTTTTAAACTGCTGTTAACATCAATTTTAGGAGCAGTCAGTTGAATTTCTTGAAATCAGACAAACACACCTGGATAATGCGGTTCATTGTTGGATTACTGCTACATGTATTGGGCTTACTCCGATTAAGGTCGGACACAATGCAATGAGCATCCTCCAGAGCCAGACAGCGGCACAGAGTAACAAACGTAAACAGATAAGAAAAACAAGAAGAGCAGTGTGTTGTAAAAAGTTTAGAAGTACAAGCTACTCTCACGTGGTTATGATGGGTTCATGTACTTTCGGACGACGCTGCAGCAGAGTAAGGAACGTATTGTTACTTTGTTGTCCTTATGTGTTTTTAACTTGGAAAGTCTGCGTTTTACTGTAGATATTCATTCATGATTTGATGATTACTGAACAAATCAGCAGGGTATATTAGCATTCAATGCTACGAATCAGCCAGGTTTTACACTTCTTTTCTTTTTTTTAACTTAATGTTGTGCAAACTATGGGCACCTAAATGCAGATATAGCCCGAGTGGACACATTATTTTAATTCTCTATTATGCAAGTAGTCATGGACAAGGAGCGCTGCAATCCAGCTGCAAGGCCTTAAACGATCTATGAGCATAATCCAAGTTAGCTCTGCCTGTTAATGTATGAATGAATGGGTAGAGAACATCCAGTACATAGATCTATAGCTGTGAAGGCTGGTGGGGATGCTGGGTGGTTGGGCTGATAAATTGACTTTATCATAGCTTAAATAGTTTACACTCCAGTAACATCAGATTTGGGACATTAAGTTATAGCAATACAACTTTCAAAAATTACTGTTTCACTGGGTATTGCAAGTCTTCCATACAAACAAAAGGCAACAAAGATATCAGGCTGACTTTCTGATTTTAAATGAAGCAACAAATAATGCTAATTTAAATTATACGGTAATTGCCTACTCTTCCTGTCACTTGACTCTCCACACTTTCTCAAACGTAAAGTGAAACCCGTACAGCTGTCAATGACCAAACTAGCAAGATGGTTGGTGCTGCAGTCACATTGTGCTTAGACTGTAAAAAAAAAAAAAATCCCTTTTTTCGTGGTGCTTTTGAAATATTAGTGGCACCATTATAAACACTGTCTTCTATAACCTTCCACAAGATACATACAACATAAACATATGTTTTAACAAGGGGTGCACGGTAGCGGTAGTGGTTAGTGCTCCTGCTTCACAGCAAGAAGGTCGTGAGTTCGAATCCCGGCCGACCCAAAAAAACATCGTTGGCTGATTGTAGCCAACTCAAACATCACTGGCTAACTCTGGTCTTTCTGTGAGGAGTCTGCATGTCCTCCCCGTGTCACCGTGGGTTCTCTCCGGGATCTCCGGCTTCCTCCCACCGTCCAAAGACATGCATGTATAGGTGAATTGGTGACTCTAAAGTGCCCCTAGTGGATGATTGTGAGAGTGAATGGTTGTCTGTAATTGTACTTCTAAGTAAGTACGTCTAAGTGTCAGCCCTGCGACGAACTGGCCACTGTCCAGGGTGTACCCCGCCTAAGGCCCAAAGCTGCTGGGATAGGCTCCAGCCACCCGCGAACCCACGAGTGGGATAAGCGGTAGAAGATGAATGAATGAATGAATTTTTTAACAATACGTTATTATAAATCAATCTCAGTCATCGGTACAAAAGCATTAACTATTTTCACACAGTTCCCAGTAGGTTTGTGGTAACATGTCCCACTAATATTTCTCAGTATAAAAAAGCCTGGACAAACAAAAAAAAGTGGTGAAGGGATCCTACAGTAACTCAGCTTTAGTGACCACTTCAGAACAGGTATCTTGCAAAATACTACAAAGCTAATAAAGATAATGCCTGCGTGCAGTAGGTTAATGTGATTGTCTCACATTTGTCTCGAACATGATAAGAGTCAGGGATGTTGATCTAGATCGACAGCTTCAGATGAATACTGGAGCTGTTCATTTTTTTCATTTTTCCTGCCTTTTTGGCATGTGATTTTTAGAGCTCTATAAAAAGATTTTTTGTTGCAGGCAAGTTGCAGCTTTCATTTTATAACTTTAAAACAGGACATTTTGGTTGTTCTGTTTACAGTTATCGGAGTGACAGAGGCTTAAGGGATTGTGTGAATATTAGAGAAAAGAAGATTTTTACAGATACCTTTTTGTGGTGACGCTGTTGTCGTAGTTGTGGTAGTAGTTGGTGGAGAGGTTGTAGTAGTTGTATTTGGTGAAAAGGTTGTGATATTTGTCACTGTAAAATAGGAGAAATGAACCATCATTACTGATATAATCCAATGCATTTACAATGTTAGCAACATTCGTCTGGTAACAGAGCTGAGTTATCCCATACCTGAACAGTTAGTTGGACAGGGAGCTATACCTGTGAATAGCAGGAAACATAAAACAATTTAATATTTAAATATGTATACTGCTGTTTCCCAAAACAACACTGCTTATGAAACTTTAATGAATGTAGAGGCTTGTATTGCTAATAATAAGTGTAACCCATGATTACAGGCATAATACAGGGGGAAACATGGATGTGATGATATGCACTATTATACATACAGCATGTACAGTATATGTAAGGGCAGTTTGCACCTATGACTTAAAAAGGGGTAGAGTTGAAAAAATGCTAATGATTAATTTTGTGCCTGTCTGATTTAGTGAAGCTGCAGAGGCTAAAACTGAGTATAAATTTAGCACATTGGAGAAGTAAATGAGAAGAGAATAATGTTTCTTACTTGTGATAGGCTCACAGTATTTTCCATCAGTGGGTAGTCCATAAATGTAGTCACAGGAGTGTAATTTGGCATTGCTGCATGTACTGTAATTGTTACACTTGTCACATGGCCAGCTATACTGGTCTTCACACTGACACAGCATTTGACCAGAGACTGGATAGCAAGCTTTAAAAAAACATATCATGTTAGTAGACAATGCATCAATAGAACACAAAATGAAATGACAAAGAAAGAAGCAGTTGTTACCTGTCGTGATATTGACCCCTGATATTTGTAAAGTTGAGGAGACATTATAGGGGAAGCTAACTGTTAAGATGTTTCTGAGTAGAGTCATGAAGTTTGATGGTGCACTGGAAACTGGGAAATGTAGCTCCAGAGATATATCATAGTCTCTCACTGTAGATGAAAATAGAAATAGAAACATTTGGTCAAAAAAGATGTAACCTTATAGAAGCAAGGTTGTTTGTGTTTTCTCTGGGAAAGATATAGGTTATGTATAGAATTATATTTGAGGGGAGATAAAAGTGTAAATAAAGAGTGTTTTGAGTGACAACTGCTGTGACAGAGAGCACGTGATATTACTGTATGTGACATCACTGAGTAGTTGATGTGTGCTGAAGTTTTAGTTCAAGTTTTCATTTGGTTGAGTACAGCTCTATAGCCGAGCAGTCCAACTCTGGGAGTCATGTGTTGTAGTACTGTCCTGTGTATCAATTCTGAAATTCTTAAATGACGTAGCCTTTTGAAAAACATCTTGAGAAAGCAGCAGTGGGTTTTAACCTTTTACATCTATCCAAACTTTGAAACTTTCTCACTAACTCAAACTTAGACCAAACCAACAGCCCTCCTTCTGAAAAGCACTGTGTGGCACACACAAGCATTTGTAAATTGAGAGGGCACATTTAACCATTTGGTTAAAATCTCTGGTTTTATAAATTTAAGAAAAACACTTTTCATCCTATTAACAAATAATTAATCAACTGTTGGCAATGGTTTGAGTGGCAGAGGCTTAAGGAATTGTTTCAATATAAGAGACAAAAAGAATTTTACACATACATGTTGGTGGTGCAGCAGTTGTCGTGTTTGGTGGAGACGTTGTGGTAGTTGTATTTGGTGGAAAGGTTGTATTACTTATTGTCACTGTAAAATAGGAGAAAATATAATATATAATCCATATGCATTTACACTGTTACTGACATTAGTGTGTAAACAGAGCTGCGTTGTTCCATACCTGGACATGGAGTTGGACATGGACCTATAACTGGAGAACAACAGGAAACATACAATCATTAAAACTTGTCCCACACTGAAAACACCAGATTTAGTTCTAGTCAAGTTGAACACGCCAGACACCAATAAAATTGGATTCAGTGTGGGTTTTCATTGCTTCCTATAGTGTTTTTTGAAAACATGATGAAGATTGTCCACAAGAGCCACCATGATCAGTCACATCAAAACCTGTCACAGCTGTTATCTTCCCTGGATCTCCTCCTATTTCTCTGCCCCTCTCTACCTGCCAGCCACTCCCACCGGTTCACCCCTCCTCGTTCATCCGCTGCTGCAGCTGCAGCTCATCTGCCAATCAGCCCGGTATGTAAGACTCACCTGTTCACTCACACTCTGCCAGATTGTTCCTCTGCATTATGCACGACTCTCCAGCGTTCTTCTCCTGCCTGATCTCCTGTTGCCGACCTCGTCTGTCCCCGACCTGCTCTCCTCGCCTGCCTCCCAGTAAACTCACCTGCCTTCTGTCTCTGACCACGCGCTCTGCCTCGGCGTCCTTGGCATCGTCCTGCTCTCCCGGTTACGACTCTTCCGCCTGGCCTCGACTCACCCCCTGCCTGCTCCTCATCTGCGCCTCTGTTTCCTCGGACGGCTACTCCGGTTTTGACCCCCCCGCTTGTCACGGACCGCTCCTCTGCTCTTCCCTCGTCTGTACCTCCGCTCGGCCGGCTGGCTCTACGGGCTGCGGACTTCTCGCTACGGCTTTGGCGACCACAGTAAGCTCCTCTCTTTCACTCCACGTGGCCGGGGAACCGAACTTGTTACTCCCCCCTTCCCCATGCTTTAGAGACTGTGTGTGGGCTTTCGACCTGAAGAGAGACCTGTACTCCTTAGTGACTCTTACTGCTCGGCTCATTGTTTGCTATTGTGACAATAAAGGTCATTACCAACTGTTCCCATTCTCTGGTGTACTGCTTTTGGGTCCAAACCACCCCCGTTACAAAACCCGTATAAGTCATTCTTCACACTGGCTTCAAATGTGATCAGATTTGTCAGTAACAGTCTGATAATACCAAGAAACAGGATTTTTTTCTGTTGCACCATCTTAGCACCATGATTTATATTAAACTGAAAATATATAATACTAAAAATAACATAATACTAGTATTTTGTAATAATTTTCATTAAGCATATAACTGTTTAATATGTCTGATGTCAATCTTGTCTAATGGAAAATAAATGTATCTTTTACTAAAACAGAATTCTTAAAAACAGAAATGTGGAAAGTCTCTGACATACTGTAATTATACCTCATTAATACTTATATACATGTATTGAACATGATCACTCCCAAACCTCTTAGTAATTAAAAAAACAGTTATCGGACACTAAAAAGTATTTATTTTATGAACATATTGTAGATATTGTGAAACTACCAAAATAATACTAAAACAATAATCATAATTAAGAACAGTACTTCTAAATAAGTAGTGGACAGTCAAAAAAGGTTATGGATGTTGCCTTTTTAACAAATCTGTCTTATTTAAAACAATTAAACCTCCTAAATGAATGTTTCTTCTTTATGCTTTAGTTGTTTACTAGCGCAACTGTCATTCGGTATATTCAGACTTTTCATTCAGTATATTTGGACACTTCATTTAATACATCTGGATGTTTCCTTCTATATATAATCAGACACATCTGTTAATATATTCTGAAGTAACCTTCCTTAAATAGATTTTAGCACACACTCTTTAGTAAGTGCTAGTGGAAAACATAGCTTTTATTTGTGTTTTATGAATGAACTTTGTGAATAAAATTAGAAGATGAAGAAGAAGAAATAAGAAGAGAATAATGTTTCTTACTTGTGATCGGCTCACAGTAGTTTCCATCAGTGGGTAGTCCATAAATGTAGTCACAGGAGTGTAATGTGACATTGCTGCATGTACTGTAATTGTTACACTTGTCACATGGCCAGCTATACTGGTCTTCACACTGACACAGCATTTGACCAGAGACTGGATAGCAAGCTTTAAAAAAACATATCAAATAGTAAACAATCACATGAATAGATCACAAAATGGAACGACAAAGAAAGACGCAGTTGTTACCTGTCGTGATATTGACCCCTGATATTTGTAAAGCTGAGGAGACAGTATAGGGGAAGCTAAGTGTTGTTAAGATGTTTCTGAGTAGAGTCATGAAGTTTGATGGTGCACTGGAAACTGGGAAATGTACCTCCAGAGGTATATCATAGTCTCTCACTGTAGATGAAAATAGAAATAGAAACATTTGGTCAAAAAAAATGAAACCTTATTAAAACACTGGCAATGACATACATCATTTCAGCATTCCTACCTTTTGCAAGATGAGGTGATGGTGTTTATGGGTTTTAAAAGGATGACATGATGTTATTATCAAGAGTCGAAGCTCTGTTATGTGTATTTTTTCCAACCTAAATTCATTTTTTGTTGTTTTTTTATTATTTTTTTGGCAACACATAGCACCCAATTTTGTAACTTAAAACAGTCTGCCATTGCTTTGGTCAACTCAAAATGACAATTGATCCGATTGAAATAACTCTGAAGTTTAGTTTGACTAACACTTACAAATCTACCCTTATCAAAGTTTGCCCCGAAGTGCCATAATCCTTCCTACATACAGCTGTAATACGCTAAGTCATAAGGTTATCATACATTATACATACATTACATTATGATGTATTATATGACAAAGTGACATTAGTATCAATTGCAGTTTTTATTTCCAGTAAAGTCACGTTATTAAGCTGAACTGTAGACAGAAGAGGGCTAATTCTGTTTTCTCTATTTACATCATGATTTGTTAGTGACGCTACTATTTTCATATTTGAACATGAATTGAATCCTGGCAAGGCCCCACCCCCCTAAACCTGTGGTGTTATTTCTGAAATTAAAGCCAGAAATCTGAGGGAAAAAAGTAATAACCTATGATATATTGTATGGCCACATTAACATAACATAATTGTAAACTAACAGTGTGTATGCAACTATTGTATAATAGTGTATATTGTATATGAGCGCAGTGAGACCCAAACACCAGGCTGCAAACTATTCATACTGAACTGCACAGAAAGAAAAATGATATTGTATTTAACTTAGCATTATTTACATTATTAAAACATGTTTCTGAGCAGACATTTGTGCTGTGCAGCTAAGAAAATCAGATCTTGTGAGGATGGCTGAAGATGGGATAAAAGACTACTGCAGCAGAGACATGTGGTGTAATATAATATTTGCCAACCAAGTATGTGTGAATGCTAAAGGGCATTATTCTCAGAAGCAATAAGATTTTTTACATTATTGCTAATCCTCTTCCATACAATAGAGTGACAGATCTGAGCATAAACCTGTTCCCTACAGAGGACAAAAATAAATTGCCTTCCCCCAGGAAGATATAACATTGTTCCTGGAAAACTCTTTTCTCTCTCTTCATCAAACTTCATTTAAATGTGATTGTTTCCCTCGTGGAAATATTGCTCTTAAACACGGTGCATTAGTTTATTCTGAATTAACTTAGTTATGTTGTTGCATAATTAGGGGCACTTTTTTAAGTGGAGGATTTTATCTGGTGTGCATGTTTTAAACTTTAAACTTTTAAATGTCAGGCAGTTCAGAGAAGCTGGTTTGTGCAAAGGTAAGGCTGGGAGATTGCTGAAGTCAAGCTGCCATCTGGTGGCCAAAACTTTAACTGTTAAGGGAAGAGTTGGATGTGAAATTTTTTTTACTTTTGGAGTAGGGCTGTTTGTGGTACTTGTGGTACTGTCTGTGCCAATGTGGTCTGGAGAACTAAGGTTTAAAGAATCAGTCTGCTAATGTTTGCGAGCAATCTCTGGTGTCAGCAAAAAGCCTGTTTTAGACAACACCCCCAAAAAAAAAAAAAAAAAAAAAAAAAAAAAAAACAAAAACAAAAAAAAAAACATGATCTTAGGTAAACAAAATATCTGTTTAAAAAAGAGCTTTACAACACATTGTGTTTTTTTTTTAAATATACGTTTGACTACAATTGTGTATTCCAAGACCACTCAGCACACCTGTGTAATGGCTGTTTCATGGAAAAGTATATACTGTAAGAATGCTCCATGTAGAAATATGTCATTTGGTCCCAGAACAAACTTCTAAAATAGGTCTTGACACCACAGTCTGCTTATATACAGTTGTACACTGCTTCAGCTCAGTCCACACAGACAGTACTACAATACAGGTAATATATGCGTAATTAAAAGTATCACATGCTAGACCAGTTAAAAAATCCAAGAGTAACACTCTAAATTTCCAGAGTGAATAAGTCACAAAAAATACTTTATTGGTTATCCAAAAGTAACACTGGACCTACTTATAACTCAACATATTTGGACCTAGTGTCATGGTACACTCCAGGTTTTCTGCTTTTCCTGTGTTCCCCCTCCCCCTTGTTTTCCCCTCTCCTGCTGCTCCTGGGCTGGCCTGCACACCTGCCTCCAATCTACTCATCACTACAAGCAGTATACAAGCCTGGGTCTTCCTCATCGTCTCTGCCAGATCGTCAGTCTTTCTACGTGGTGAGCTACAGCTCAGGCCTTTTTTGAGAAACCATTTTGTCTGTGTTTCTGACCAGCACTTACCTGTATCTGTCTTTTTCCTGCTCCAGCTCCAGGCCGACCAGTTTTGCTTACTCCAGCCAGTTCCAGCCTGTTCTCCTGTTCCGCTCACCCGCAAATTCAAGACCAGCCTGCCTCTGACCCCTGGGACCAGCTCTTACTTTTTCTGCTTAATAAACCATTTATTCTGAGTTCTGGCTTGTCTGCATTTTGGGTCATTTCCTTGTTGAGTCGTGACACCTCAACTAAAAGGCCTAGTGGCTGTTACTATTACCTTACTATTATTACTTATTTCTGTCTCTCGGATAAAAAATAAAAGTTAGGTAAGCTCTGTGTTAGTCAGTCAGTAGCACATGTAGAAGGAAGAAGTGTGATAACAACTACAGTGCCAAGCTGTGATCAGATAACATCAAACAGGTCTCTAACTAAGAACTGAACTTCCTTGAAGAGTAGTATTGTTCAACATATTCAAGCACGTTGTGCACGGATAATTAAAGACTGAAATAAAGACTTGTATTTGTGATTTAATTTCACTTCCTCAAAGCTGCATTATTAAATTTTCTTCCGTCTTGGTCCCAACAAACCACCCCAAGCTCTGAGTTCAGTGTCAACCGTTGTGTTTCTGCAATTTTCTCCATCAACAAGTATTGATTTGCATTTCACTTTGCTTTGCTTTCTTTTCCCCCTTTTTTTTCTCTGTGTACGCAGACATATCCAGGGCTGATATCGACAGCCATCAATTCAATATTTGGAAGAAGCACATACCAATTGAAAAGTGCCCCTAACTCGAGACCCTCTTCTATGCAGGCATGTGACTGGCCAAAGCTACTAGTGATCCTTGATAACAAATAATGATAACAAAATGATGTCCCAGGGTCTAACATCATACACTTTCCATTTAAAGGGGGATTCTTACAATAACTGTATAGTACTGGCTAAGTTTCATAGTCTCACAATGGTGACTTTACAACCTTTAACATATGTGCACTGGATGATACAAAAGCCAGCCTTGAATTTTTAACACTGAAGGTGTGCATTTGGGGCTTTTGATTTATAGGCATTTGTAGCCTTTTTTCCTTGTATTATTTCTTGAACCAAGCCTTCACTGAGTTTGTCTCAGCTATTGATACTCTCATTTTGAAATATGTTTGTTAATGGAATCAAACCTACCATGATGGCTGTTGACACAACCTGATTGTATCACATTTCTGATTTATGAGTTATGCTAGTTTGTTACCAAAACATGAGGTTTATAGTAATCACCAGAAATAAAATAAGATGTTCTATACAAAGAGATGTGTAAAAACTTACATGGTGCAGTCATCTAACAAATATTAATAATTATTAAGATCTGCTAATTTTTCTTGCTATTTTCTTTAGCCAGTAAGCCTTTATGTATTGGTAGAATAAGAAAATCAAGTGAATATTGTTTGTTCAAGTGGTGTTGCCATACCAATATGGCAGACTGTGCTGTATGCAAGCGTGAAAAAGCTGAGCCTGTGCCATGAATCAAGAATATTATGAGAACTAGATGTAGACTACAGCATCATACCATGTGCTTTATAACAGGATAACTGGATTTTACTAAAATATTCAAACAAACAAACAAACATAAAATGCTTATTACTGGATGGATTTACACTGGTTATTACCAAATGATAGCAGTGACAATAATGTGCAAAGAATCGTCCGGTGTACAACTTTTTCTTTTTTATCTTTTTTTTCCCCACTGTAGAGGCAAATAGCCCAATACCACTAGCCACTAGGTTACAGTGTGTGGGGTGTTTTGGAGGCATGTAAATTTACAAGCACCTTAAATAACCTTAAGTACCTTAAACTCAGATTACAAAACACCATAAATAACAGAATATGTAAACTATGGATTTTTCCTGATTGTGTTTATCATTGCAGACCTACCTGTGTCGGTCATCAGCTGGCAGGACTGTCCATCTGGTGGAACAGAACTGATGCACCCACATGTGTTCTGAGTGACGCTATCACAGGCGCCATAGCTATAGCAGGTGTCATTTGGCCAACTATAGCCAGACTCACATCTGCACTTGTAGTCGGCCAGATTGCTGGAAGAACACACTGAAAAGAAGCAAAATTGTTAAATCTTTTTAAGCCCTGCTTACTGCTAGCTAACTATTCCAAGTCACAAGTACAACAAAAGAACAAAGGCACACCTGTTGTGGTGGTGAGGTCTGTGATCTCAACAGAATTGTTGAGTATTATGGGCAGAGTCAGAGTTTTCAAAAGTGTCTTGAAGTTTTCCACATCAGTGACTTGGAAAACAGCTTCGAAAATCTGTGCAGTTGAATTCACAGTCACTGTAAAGAGAGAAAACAGAGGAGTAAAAGTTTTGGATGTGTATTTAAAATCTACAAATAAAATATACCATAAGTGCATGGCTCTGTTGACCAGAGATTAGGCACTTTTTAAAAAAAACAAAACTATATAACTAGGATGGATACCCATGACATCAAACACAAACATCAAACTGTCAAGGCTATTCTTAAAACAAATGACTGTAAAGAGTTAATATCAGCATTCCACATCTTATTAAAACTGTTAAATATTTTAGTAAAATGAGGCTTAATGGGACTCTCCAGAACATTATGTGACTAGTAGACAATAAATAAAGCCTTACCCTCTCTCTTTGTTCTCTCGTGAAAAGATAACACATCAGCGTTCATGGACTCCTGAAAAGATCACATTGTAGAGCAAAGTCAAGACATTTCTTTGATTGTTCATTGTAAAAAAAAAAAAACCTTGATCTGTTTGGTATATGTATTATTATATAATCAATTGTTGACACTATTTTACCTGAACCCAGAGTCTGTGGGCCTCACTCTCCATGATGCAGCATACAAGCAGCACCAACATGCATCTGAAGGCCTTTTGTGGCACCATTTTAACTGGAGATGGCATACAAATAAGAAAACATTCATTCATCTGTTTTTTACCACTTGGTCTGTTCTGGGTCAAGTGAGCATGGATCCTATCCCAGTTGCTTTGGGCGTGAGGCTGGGAACACCCTGGATGACTGTCTGACTGTGTGGGCTAACACAATGACCTGCTTTACAAAAGCTTTGTGTTTGTAATGAAACACACACTAAATGGATAGTGTGTGCTACAAATGGAGCAAAGTTATTTTGGATGTGTTCACACTTGCCATGTTTCGAGCGGTTCAAACAGACTGTGTGACGGTTGCTCTGTCACTTGGATAAATGAACAGAACCAAGTGTGGATGCCATGGTTAAATGCCATATTAGCGTTTGGGCTAACAGCACCATCTAGTGTTTCTTAAAAAGGCATCTTTGTTGTGTCTTGGCTGCAGTTTAAAATTCCAGCTGTGAATGCTCGGTGAACCAAGTCTTTTAGCTTATGGATCAAACTAAATGTATTATTTCCAGCTTTGTTACAAACTAAATGAAGCGGACTACAAATGTGAACACACCCTTACTCTGTGTGACCATCTGAGGTTAGCGTCTCTCGGAGCAGAATGACCACAAAGCAGATTTTTCTCTATTGTCTTTTTCTCTATGCACATGATTATCAAGGAAATTAACGCTATGGAGGTTCATGCCAACCATATGCAGAAGAAAGACTGCTGCTGTTTGTGCAAAAATGTGGCATATATAAAAAATAATGTTAAAGGTAAATTTATAACATAACAATAATCAGCTGGTTTGAATCTGGAGACAAGCAGCCACATTTTCCTTGTGTCTGAGTCATATTCCTGTGAACTGTCACTTTTGAAGTTGGTGTCTCTCAAACTGTCCCACATCCTGAAATTCTTGTTGTGGTGAAGGAGTGGCCAGCTAATCCCACTTTTATGTACACAATATCTCAGGGGTTAAGTCCACTCATCCTCACAACTCTGACACATGCCACAGTCTGATCAGCTTTATGCCACTGTTCTATTTCAAACCATGTTGTATTAATTCTAAAGAAAATAGAACACTGGACTCTCTTTGTCATACAGCTTATAGTATTCATCTGTCTGTCCATGTATTTGGTGCTGCCCGTCTGATGGGACTGGGTCCAGGGGAACATATCTATTACAACACAGAATAAATACCTTAAAAAGTGCCCAGGTGCAGTAGGATGGAAACTGTGGACAGGTTGCTTCCCTAAACCCAGAACACAGAAATGTGAACTGTCTAATAATTAAAAGAAACCTAGTCTGCATTAGACTTAATCATATATTTATATTTTTTAAGGCGAGTGTTTTGCAGCTTATTCTGCAAACTCTATTTTTTCACTCTGACACGTTAAACCCATATTTATATATAGGGCTGTCTTTAACAATTCACCTATACACACACAGTTTAAATAATGTCTATAATAACTCGGCAGATGCTAAAGACAGTAATAAGTAAGTGGCAGGAAATTAATACAAACAGTGACAGTGAAACATAAAGGTTACAGCATTGCAGCAGCGAACTTGATTCATGCAAATTAGCAATAATCAGCAGAGTGCTTTAACAAGACTGAGGAGAAAAAGAAATTTATTACATTTACTTCAGCTACCAACTGGGCAATGTTGAGAGTATACCTCGCCTCAGGCCCAAAGCTGCTGGGATAGGCTCCAGCCACTCACAACCCCAAACGATACTACATGGTGGAATCAAGTACATTTTACTTTGGTAACCTTTCAGTACTGGATGCATTATTGAGATGTGGTTACTAAAAGGTGTGGAGCTGAACACTGCAGTCAGTTGACTGGACGATAATATTAATAATAATAATTATCTGGCCAAATTTCTTGTGTTCTGTTGTTCTTGTGATAAAAGTCATAATCTTACGATTGCGATATATACGATGCAATTTCTTTTGTTGTTGTTTTCAAGTTGCATTTATTACAAACTTGTGACATTAAAAAATGAGCTTGTAAAAAGTAGGAAAATATAATGTGCCTAATGTTGTGGCACTGTTTGCATGGCATTGCTATGTTTTTGTTACACGTATATTCTATTGCCACAGATGGGAAAAAGTTTTTTTTTTTTCATATTCTAGTTTCTTCTTCACTAAAATTACATCTTCTGCCAAACTTCATTTTAACTTGGTAATAGTTTGCCGCTTTAGTTTATGATCAAAGCATACTACCTTTTTTTTTTTCTTCAGCAAGCCTCATTTAATGGCTGTGCCAGCATAATGTCGAGGACTAGTAATTATGACTAGTAATTATGACGAAAGGAAAATGTGTGGAAATGTCCAAGGACTAAGGTTAAAACATTTTTTACATGACTTGGCAAGTCGATATTTAAAGAGTACTGTAATTTATCAGTTTTACGTTTTGTTTGTTTTTTGTTTTTCTAATACAGCAGGTCACAAGATATTGGATCCCATAATGCACTGGTAATTGCAGTTACAAAAAGACTTGTATTTTACTGTGTTGTGGTAAATAACAAGTTACAGCAACGTCTAACAGTGTACCACGCGGTCTAACTATCACAGCATTCCTGCAAACGTTTTTACCAGAATAAAAAGAAAGAAATACAGCAAGTTGCTGTAAATAAAAACATAACAAAAATCAACTAAACTTCAACATGTGTTACATTAGGTTACAGTACAAATGACAACAACGGTACACATTATACATATATAGAAATAGGGAAAACTACATTTATAATCAATGAATGAATAGGTTTACCTCTTATTGTCCCTGATCCTCCAAAGAAAGCACTGTCATTTTTGTGAACGCTCACAGGGTTAGACACTCCATCAGTCAACTTCCTGGAAGACAGAGTCTGAGTCACACACTTGTCTGTCCGTTGAGAACTGGTACCTTACCTTTGGCAGTTGAGGTGAGCAGATACAAGGGTCATGCTAAAGAGGAACGTGTCTGTGTTTTATGTGACCTGAATGTGGTGGAGGATGAGTTTCAATTTGTTCTTTACTCTCCTTTGTATCATGATTTGAGAACTATTTTATTTGAACAAGTAAATCCAGAAGTGTTTTCTTTATCTGATTATATAATTATAAGTTGGATTTGGAGGATTTTTGCTATGGCAATTGAGAGATCCAGATTCAGTCTGTTTGAGAAACAAGTGTGATTTGATTTAATCTTTTCTCCCAGTGGATCCAGCCAAGATGTCTGCCTATTTTTAGGTCAATATTTTATTGTACTTTATGCAGAACCTTTGTTTCGGCATGCACATGTACCACTTTTGGTCAGTCATGTGGTTTTAATGCTTCCATGATTTGAAACAACAAAAACATAAATATTAATTTTATACACTTGGCTTGGCACAGAGACTCCATTAAATCAGAGGTGTAAAACTCATTTCAGTTCAGGGGCAACATACAATCCAATCTGATCTGAAGTCAGCTGTACCAGTAAAATAATAGAATAATAACCTATAAATAATGACAACTTTCCTCCTTAAAGAGTAACTCAACCCTAAAACAACTTTTTTAGCTGATGGTGTGTATAAATTGGGCTTTAGTAATACAGTTCATAGTTTATAGTCCTATTTTTGACAAAATTTGAAAAATCCGTCTAATTCCATAAATATGGTGTAAAACACATGTAAAACCGCATGAGTGCTGCCCTCCTCAGGTTAAACGCTGCCGACCGTACTTCCTCATCATGATGACGTCATCATGTAAGGTAACCACACCTTTGTAGCAGGTAACCACACCTGTGGTACAGCCCTCAGTACAAGCTCACGCCTCCAGAGGTGGTCTCTGTCAGAACTAGGTCACTGCAGCGACTGAACACGGTCACACAGAGCAACACACGCACGGATGAAAAAAAGAAAAAACGCGAGCAGTGTTTAGAGACAGATTCACTCATTTTTTAGATCAACAGGGACACATTTTGGGTCACGCTGCCGCTGGCTCCTGTCTGTTATTTTTGCTCTGTCATGTCGTAAAAACTTTAGAAGAACAAGCTCATTCTACCGTAGTTTATGATGTGTTCAAGTGCTCACACACAGCGTCGTTGCAGAGTAATCGATATGTTCTTAGTTTGTTGATGTCATGTGTTTTAACTCCTAAAGACGGAGTGTTACCGTTGATTTTTATTCATGTCTCAATGATTACTGAGTAAATCAGCCGGGCATATTAGCATTAAACGCTACAAACAGGTCAGGTTTAACGTTACCTTCTTTTTTTTTTTTTTTTTTTTTTTTAAACAAAGTCTTAATGCTGTTAAATACAAGTTCACATAAATGCAGCATTAGTCTGAGCGGAGCGCTGCAGACACTGTACTTTCTCTCTATAGAATAGTGTTCACTATATCTACATCAAAATTAATCTAAAGCAATCTTTATTATTATTATTATTATTATTATTATTATTATTATCAGTCTATGCTTTGTACATTAGCCTAAATGCCAAAGTTACTCTACCATCACTGCACCCGTTTTCTATAAAATGCCTCGTCAGTCAGTGCCTCCGGCTGAGACTGGGCTTTGAATTGTTCTGGCTCAGGCCTGGTGTCCACAGAGAAACCAAGTCCCTCCAGTTCAGGTGAAAGAGGACAATAAAGAGGGACCGCTCCGTCGCAAAGATACTTGTGCCAATCTGACATCTGTCAATCAATCAGTCTCTGTGGGTCTCAGGTACACGCCCTCACTTAGCCTCGCCCTCAGCTCGTCCCCTCTGTCTCTGCTGGGCTCTGCCCACTTTTCCAAGACTTTTCAAATGTCGTCTGTGGATGGAGTTAAGGGGTTGAGTTACTCTTTAAATTATAATGTCAGTGCTCTCATCAATCAAAAAAGGCTAATGTTGGCAAAAGCCTGTTGCTTTTTAGGGAGATAATTTCTGCAGCCTTCAGCACCCACCATCACAATATGCCTTCGGTGCTAATGCTGTTTTGCTAGTAATAACGTAATGCGTCACTGACCTTTCAGCTATCAACTCATTTATCTTCTCTCAGTTGTCCTGCTGCTGTACCAAATATTATGCATTTTTGAGAGCTGAAACTTGCAGCATACACACCAAACACATGGGTTTCCCATTCTCCTCAGTGAATAAATAGGAAGAGGTCAATTTTACTTGGAAAACTCCACACCTTTCTACTTTTTGACAGACATTTTGGGTTATAAGGGTGCCACAGACGGTAATTTCAACAGCAAAAGAATATGGCAAAATTGCTATTAATGAAAACAGAAATGCGTATTGCTGCCGTCTTCTGTTCAGTTGTGGGTCTTAGTGTTGTGTTAGGTACACTGCTCTTACTAAAACAGAGCAACCCACAGTGGACAAATTAGGAATAGCACTAACATTTGTTCAAAATTACAGATAAAGTAATTTAATTTTCATACTTGCCAAATTCATCCCACAGGCCGGATTGTACCCTGGTGTGGGCTGGTTTTGGCCCATGGGCCACATGTTTGACATGTTTGACACGCCTGATCTAATTGTTCACACTTGTCATTTTTAATGCAGTTAAAACTAACTCTGGTGCTGTTGTTTTGTTACTTAGATAAGTGTAACTACTGCCATGTGAGAAGAAGTTAAATTCAGTGAAGTTTAGTGAATTGATGCCGATTCTAGTCAGTTTGGGTATGTAGTGGAAGCAATATTAAAATGAATGAAATCATTATTTTGATAACATATGTGTTGTATAAGCATCGAGGAGGTGAAAATCACTGCTGCTTGTGTTACAGTTGTTGCTGCTGTATGGTAAAACTAAATGTAGCTGCTTGGTTTACAGTACAGCTAGTAGAGCTCGTTTGAACTGTGCATTTAGCAGAGTCTTTGACGTTAATAAAACCTACTGAGTGAATGAACAAAGAGGATATTACACCAAATAGGATGCAATATATTGGTAAAAGTGGCAGTCACTAGCTTTGTTTAATTGTATTTCTGCACTGTAGTTAGAGGGGTTATACAGGATTTATTCAATCAGAGTGGAGGTACGAACTGAGTACATCAACAGTGAATGGATCTACAAGTGACAGTAAGTTTTATCATGATACTTTGTGAAAAATTGTCCCTTGTTTTACTAAAGCTATGACAAAGCACAGGAAAAAAGGCATGTTCATTTCAGACAAATGTGTAGCTATTGCCGTCTGTCTTTAGAGGGCAGCATACTGAATTTCATTTCATGTGTGTTGTCTGTGCTCATGATATCTATCCAAAGTTTGCTCTCAAGTTTGTACATAACTATGCTGATATTCCCTAGACATAAATATACCTGATCTATGTTTTTGTCCCCCATCATTAAGATGTTATTTGTTGATGAAAGTGTAAATAGTGTCAACAATAAGCCATTAACAGTTACTTTCATTTTGTTTTCCTGTGAGATGCCAAGTGGAAGAGGTGAGATGACAAAAACATGTCCTGCATTACATTACAGGTGTTAATTGTACCTTTGTACATTGTGTTGCCTTTCCTGAAGTAAACAAATGGCAGGTCCCCTAAGACAGGACTGTGCTAATGGTCCCCTGAATGTAGGAAAACAAAATGTGTGTATGGGACAGATTTCACACTTTTAATTGAAGGCTCTGGAGACACCATTAGACTGTCACACTTTTGGTTGAGTGTATTAAAGTCATACAAAACAACTGTTTTATTCGTAATGCTCAGCACACACAACTAATACAGTTTTTTTTTTAAATTAAACTTTTTCTGTTCTTTTTCATAATCCGTATATTTTGTATCCTTTTCTCATTTTCCAAAGGGACCTGCTATTTTGGCCATCCATTTGCCCAGGTCGAGATACTCAAATCTCACCCCAGGTCAGGAGCTGGCGTTAACGCGGGTGTTGATTTACCAGAGTTTCATCAAAACTGATATAATGTGACAGACCTCTGTAGAGAGAAAATAAAAAAATACAGATTATGTGTCATGAGGGATTTGTTTGGTGGGGTCAGTGCAAATACAGAAACATTCATTCAATCATGAACACACTCACCATGACAATAAGTAAAATACAGATAATAAATAATAATCATAATAACAATCATAATAATAATAAATTCTGTTAATAATCAATAATAATAAAATAATAACACAATTTATGTATAATATAATAATATAATCAAATGAACACATAGTAACAGCCTACAATAAGAACATAACTGGTCTAAAGTGGACGTTCTAAGGTGATAAGAAGGCAGACAGTGCAGTGTGTATGTATTTACCTAAATCCTAAGGCCTCTTTTTTTCAGTCTGTCCTCAATGATTTTAGTCAATCAGAGAAAACACCAGTAGTAATTAGACAGAAATATGTAAATCAGATTTAACTTTTATTTTGTGGCGCTGCATGCCACGGCCAACTGCCCAGACCCATGCTTTGCACCACCTCATCCTGGTGCTATAAGACAGAGACGAGGCCTCATTCAGCACTCAGGTATGTGTTCAGGTGTGTTTGTCCGTGCGCTAACTCTCCTAATGCAACTTTTGCTCCACACAATGATATAAAGTAGACAGCTGTCCATATCTGAAACATTTCTCTCAAAAGGATCCTCTCAGTCACTACTGACTTTTGCTGTGGTTCAACTGTCCATTTACAGTTCTGCATTTTTTAAACATGCTTCAAGTGTTGCCATTGGAAGACAAGACGATATGTTGTTGGTATAACCTAATATAAAACAAATGTATCTTCAGATATTAAGCCTCAGATGGCGTTGCAAACTGAAACCTTTAATCACACTTCTTATACAACAAATATCTTTCTTCTTTGAGCTTGTATATGTGTGATGTGACATCATTGCACAAAGCCTATGTATGCATCCTGTAGTTGTGTATTGTTGTGTCCACTATAATGCACCTCAATATTTGAACAGTAGCATGTAGACAAGACAGACATTATGTGAGTTAGAATACCTAAGTTGTCACTGTTTGGATGTCTGGAAACTTAAGGAAATACTAAACTCTTGTTCATTACTATAATTACTATAGACTGTCTATGCGAAACAACCACAGAGAAGATCTTTTTGATAATCTGACATCTCAGACTTGGACCACATCCAACTAGTCTATTGAAAGACGGCAGTGGAACAATAAATAAGTCTGATAAAAAAGCATAGTGGCAAAACAATAGACACATACACATAATGTCACTATGGCAACACCAAACCAAATTAACTGGGTTCATTGTTTGTTGTTTCAAGATGTCATTATTGATGCATTCATGTGGTCCTCGGGAACATCGGAATATCCAAGTTAGAAAGTCGTTTTTCCAACATTGGTGTGGTCACATAATTTCAGTTTGAAAAATCAGAACATTTTAAACCATAACAACAAGGAAGATGGACATGACATTCCTCCGCCATGTTTATGATGAAAATAACGTCAACATGGAACCTCAGCCAACTCCGACTCACCCGAGTTTCTGAGATGTTCTGACTTAAGCAGGCGTTCATGTGCATTTTTCCAAATATTTTTCTGAGTTCCCAAGGACCACATGAATGCACCATATGTCACTGTAAGTGGCTGTATAGTTCTCCTTATGCTTTATACCGTGTTGCAGAATCTGTTTTATGAATTACATTGCAGTAGATGGGAAAAAGAACATATTTTACATTTGAACTTTGCATGATGGGTTAGTCAGATGTTAAAATGGCAGTTGGGCAAAAATATCTACATATCAAAGTGCTACAACCCAATTTTCTTCTTGCTGTCCTGGTCTCAACCCCAACAACAGCCTACGGACCTTCCCTGCTTTTCTTTCATTAACCAGATTAGACACCAGGCTATTTCCTTTGCAAAATACTAATACATTACTATTATATAAAAAAGATGAAGTTTAAAGCTTACCTTAACCCTTTAGTTCCGAGTTCAATCAGAAGTGATTTAGTAATTATGTCCACCTTGTTAAAAAATGTGTGAATGCATTGGCAATGTTTATCCCTGTTTCTTTGCTTCATCTCTCTCAATTTATGTTTTTTTTTTTCTTTCCATGGTGTAAAAAGACATACCCAGGATTTATTGCTAAATATATAATTTAATATTTATAACTAATTTAATGCCTTTAATTATTTTATCAAAAAGAGCTATAAGAATTCTACACAGGACTGCCCCAGAAGAACACACCTCTGGGTTATTTCTTAAGTCAGGACTATTAAAGACTTAATTGTTTTACAAACATTTTTAATCATGTACAAAGCAAAATGTTATCTGTTACCATGTGGTTTGCAAAATATATTTGTTGTGGAATGCAACCTTAAAAACTGTTCCAATATTATTAAATTTAAGTATAAATGTAAACAAAACATGATAAAATTATATGTACAAGAATGTTATAAAATACTAAAAAATAATGAATAAGGCTTGGTCTTCATCCTACTCCTGTTCTTAATGTGGAATGGCTTACATGGTATGGTACATTCCCACTAAAAAAACAAAAATGAAATGAAAATATATATATGTATCGTTACCATTACTTCCTTATTGACAAGCGGTGTGCACCAATGAAAACAGTCCTTTTTCAAGAGCAAGCATGTGATTGGCCAAAGCTTCTGGTGTGGACAGAAAATTCTCATCTATAAGAGTGTTTTTTTCTGTTCTTTTGTAATTTGTAATTGCTTAGACTCTAAGGTCAAAATCAAATTTGAGGCAGTGGGGTGCAGACCACCTCGTCATGGTCATGTCTGTCAGAAAACACAATACTCCCAAGTCCAGATCTTTGTCCTGATAAGCCACAGACCCCTTCACAGGCACATCTTGTGATTCAATGCCACCCAAAAGATCACCGCCTCCATCAGAAAAAAAGAAACACATACACACAAATTGAGATCTGAAGGAATAATGGCCTTTAAAGGTTAAAGAACCAGAAAAACACAAGAGAGACAGAAGAAGTGTGGAGCAGACATAGACAGACATTAGAAAAAATAAACATTCCTTGAAACATACCTTTCCTCCTTCTTCTACTAGTAACAGGAGCATATTTAAATCATACTAACACCTTATACAATTATGCAGGCCAGGGATATTTCACTGTGGTTGTACAACTAGGACTCAAATCTGTCTGTGGACCTAAGACTACATGGCTGTGACTGAAACCAAATATTGGAGTTAACTTGTGCATTGTTAGGGATATTTTTGTTCTCCAAGGCCTTTTTATACATTTTAATTTGGCCATAACTTTCACTATATTTCATCAAATTCAATGTTTTTAGTGTAATTAATTTGACATACATTTTTAAAATTTGGTTTCAAAATGTTGTATAGGTCAACGATACACTGTGAGCAACAATACAACACTAAATGACTTGCTGATGTCAGTGCAATTTGCTCCAGGAAGTGCAATACTGTTGCATAATATGATCGCATTTACTGAAAGACAGTGGGTGTGGTTGTAAACACTGATAAAGGATTATGTTCATCACATGTGGGAAAACAAAACTGGGCACGTCACTGACAGACACTGAAGTGTGCATTAACTGTTGCAGGTCCTTTCTCACATTTATCTCGCACGACAATGCTTTACATACTCTCTCATGTTTCATGGAGGCTACATGTCCCCACCGACCGTAGCTGGACCACAAAACAGAAAATGTAAACAGCATTGATAATACTCCGGAAGGTAATAAAAAACAAACAGATGGTCGAATAAAATTATAGGTCAGCAGCAGCTTTATGAGTCTCTCTTACCATGCTATAGATATTAAGTAATAACAGATTTAGGTGAAACAGACCATATTATCAAAGACTGTTGGTGACCTGACTCCAACACTGAAGCTCAGCCTTTGGGATGCTCCCTTGAGGTTGTAGTTTTTATTGCAATTTTTTTTTAGGTCAAAAGTTACACAGAGTTGCTTTAAATTTAGACTGTCCTAAAAATAATGTATATAACCCAATCATTTACATTTGGTTACATTAGCGTAGGTCATTACTGGCTCCTGGATGATCTGACCTACTGAAGCTCTCCCCTCCTTAGCATCACGCCTTGCAATATTTTACTGCCAACTTCCTGCAGTTTGTTCAGTGCCTGGAGCAGTAGTTGGACAACACCCCATAGGTTGGACAGGATGACATGTCTAAGATAAACACAATCTGACATCAGAGTATTGCGCTCATGCAACTCCTCTGAGAAAGAATGCAGGAAGCAAGCTAATGAGTGAAATGCGTCCAAGTATGATTTGGATCAAAGTCAGGGTGAAACTTGCAGCTGTGGTTCTCAGTGTTTCATTGTAAACACAAAAAAGATAAATCAATTTACACACCTCACACTACTGTAGTAGCAACCTAAAACTTTTGTCATCAAATATCACCAAATAAAGCCAGAAAATACACATCCCAACTCCACTTTCAGAGCAACCTTTTTGAAAGAAAATAAACAAGGCCATAAGGGTGTAACTACAGTGCGGTGATAAAGTATTTGCCTTATTCTTTTGCACATTTGTCACACGTTTCAGATCATCAAACTATTTATCTAATTTAAATATTTCACAAAGACAACACAACAAATAAACACAAAATGCAGTTTTAAAGTCACAAATTTATTTATATAGGGAAAAAAGTGATCTGGACCTACCAAGCCCCATTTGAAAAGTAATTGCCCCTAAACCTAATAACTGGTTGTGAACACTGACCTTAACTGACACAGGCCTGAAGTTCTTTAGCTGTTGTGTTTTTTTTTTTTTTGTGATCTCTTGGGCGAGTCGCTGCTGTGTTCTTGGGGTAATTTTGGAATTTGGCTTTAGAAATGGCTTTGTAACCCTTTCCAGACTGATAGATGTCAATTACTTATCCTTATGTTTCTCATCTGTTACCTAAACTTCTTGGATCACGGCAGGTTCGCTTTAAGTGATTTCTTAAATAATAAAATGATGGTTATTACAGAAGCTAGACTGGAAACAAAAGAATGGAGAGATATCAGGCTTCAGTTTAGTGAAGCTCTTCCTGACTTCTGGTGCTATCATGCTAATGTTAAATGCAAGAAAAAATGCTAATGCTGCTCATCCTGTCGCATTTCCTCCATACTCTGTCAAATGTTCACTGTTCCTCTGTATGTCTGTATGTTATGACCAAATTCAAGCCTCTGGTCTGAGTAAATTTTGCCCCAATAGTTGGAAATACAAGGGGGCGGGCCTTTTCAACTGTTAATCATAAAATCAGGAAGATGACTGGTGCTAAAGTCGTGAGGCACTAGGCTGTAATAAAGCCCCTTTTTGTCGTTTTTTTGGGCGATTTTAAGATATTGGTGCCATAAAAATGTATAAAACTATTTTCAGTTTTTCCTCAAGAAATATAAACATAAAAATATTTATGACAGGAGGGTTTAGCTCTAACCCATTGATACCAGCTGTCCCCAGTTAAACCTAAAGATAATATGGATAATAGATGATATTGAGAAAAAAAACCCTATCGTATGACCTTAGCAACAACCTATTTTGTTTCACTAACATCACAGGACGTCATAATCTGATTGGGCAAAGGAAGCTTGTTGCCACATTAGTCATAACTTAGTAGTTATAATTATGTCTAATCCATGCCCTGTGACACAGTTAGTCTGGACTCCTGCCAGGGATGGATATGCACAAAGGAAACTAGGAACAAATATCCTTAAAACAGTTATTACAACATTGACTTAATTTTAATTTGGGCATAAGTATCCCGGGCACACCCTGAAGATGGAACAAGGAATGCAGCTGAACAGGACTGATGCTTATATTGAGATACACCTTTGCTATAAACTTGATGTGAACTCTTTCGTACTGACAGACAATCCTTCGGCATTGTGTATATTACTGCATATTCTCCTCGGCTCATTATCTTTAATTACAGTATGTGGAAACCTTCTTGTAATAATCTCTATTATTTACTTCAGACAGCTCCACACACCAACGAACTACCTCATCATCTCTCTGGCTGTGGCTGACCTGCTTGTCGGACTTGTAGTCTTTCCTCTCACCATTGAGTACTCCATCAGCTCTTGTCTTTTCAATGACAAATTGTTCTGCAAAGTTCGCAGCACCTTTGAAGTTTTACTCTGCACTTCTTCCATTCTGAACCTGTGCATTGACAGATATTACTCAGTTTGCCAGCCTTTAACGTATAAAGTGAAAATAAACGACAATGTGGTTGCAGTTATGATTCTTGTTTGCTGGAGTATTTCGGCTCTGATTGGAATTGGGCTCACCGTTATGGGGATACAACACAAACACTGCGCTGAACAGTGTTTTGTGGACGTCACACTGGCAAACATCATGGGGCTTATTTTCGCCTTTTACGCTCCAGTGTTTATAATGCTCTGTATCTACTTTTCCTTGTGGCTCAGAAACAGGCTCGGAGCATCCAGAATACAAAGTGTGGAGTCAGTAAAACGGAGAGAAAGGCGACCAAAACTCTGGCCATAGTGATGGGAGTTTTCCTCTTGTGCTGGCTTCCATTCTTTATCTGTACTACCATTCTTTCTTTCAGTCAGGTTTCTGTCATACCACTCGCCTTTATTGAACTTCTGAACTGGCTTGCCCTCTTGAATTCAACACTCAATCCCTTCATCTATGCTTTCTTCTACAGCTGGTTCAGAACTGCCTTCAGAATGATCATATCGGGGAAAATATTTACAGGAGATTCTGTAAACTTCAGTCTGCACTGAGTAGCGTTTTTTCATAAAAAATGTTGAAATACTGCAGCTGAAAACGGTACAATAGCTAATCCAATTCCCCTCCCTGCCTGAGGTAAAACCAGTCCATGTTGTCTGCATTGGCCTGTGCTGTTTAGTTTTATCAATATATAAAATCCATTTAATGAGATTTTAACCTGAATCCAGATTTTATCTGCAAACATTTATGATAACAAGGTTTGTTTTTAGCAAATGGTTAAACACAGACACAGTTTCATTGGAATCACTGTATTCAATGAAGGGGGGAAAATAGTTCACACTGGAGAGATTCTTTGTCTATTGACAGATTAAAAGAAAAAAGTGATCAGTTTTTGGCACAAAACAAAACAGGACACTTTATTCAAGCACAACTTGAAATAATATTAGAGTCCAGACTACAGGCCTCAGTTCACTGATTTAAAATAATGGACATATGGAAACACAACATGTAAATCAGACAGTATTGTGTAGGTGGAAGAGAGATTGCTGTAAGAAAATGTGAGAAATTTGATACCTTGTACACTGTAAAACAAATCTATGAAATATGGTTCCTGTATGAGTCTAAAGTTGGACAACTGAATATCTAACATGCTTCGGAAAATATCAAATCAATCAAAATGAACATTCACAGAAAATATATTCACTGTATTTACAATATGTATGTATGATGTTACAATCAGAGCTCAGGTAGTGAAAATATTCCTCACACAACACTTAATCACACAACTGTAGGCTAAAGAGGGTGGTGTTATGTATTTTATTGCTGTAGTGAAATAACTGATAGTTCACAACAAATCATTTAAAAGCATTATTTTCATTTTGAGAGAATAACAAAATAAGCAATTTTGTCCCGTGTTTGGGTTGCAGACTGGAATTATGATGTGTTAAAGTGATAGAGAAAAACTGGATTAAGGATTAAGCCACATGAAATAGCAATTATCTAAACATATGAAAAGCTATCTGTTTTCCTCTAGCCACTGTGAAATCTATTAATCTGACAAAAAACAGTGTCTCGATGACTGTGATTGGTAGTATCTCACACTAAACCTGATATTTGACAAACTCAAAATGATACATTTTTTAGACTCAGATAAATTCAGAAACAGAAAAGCCCTATAAAGAATGCGTGTATATATAAAAGTAATGTATGTTGACCTCTATGTCAAGGCCATCGCTGCGCAGATGATTACAAGTCTCGGCTCTATGGAGTAAGCACCATTCCTTTAATATGGCATTGCATGCGCATTTACCTTATATGAGACTTTATAATTCAGTTCCTATGGATGCATAGGGTAAATTGAATGTTTATTTCAACCATACTGTGAATGTTCAACTGTCTGCAGGTCTGTTTTGTTGGTAAATAAACTTCTTCTGCCTAAGACATCCAGAACAGTGAGTCACCAACAGTGATATGTTCAAATCCAGCCTTCAAATGCATTTGGTTAATGATGTTTGGCCCTTGTAACATATTAAGAACATGTATGTATGTGACACTGAATATTATACTTTATAAATTAAAAAAAAGAAAGAAAAAGAAAAGGCCCTAATACGATTTACACTAGATATGTCTTTCATTTCATATTTTACTGTGTAATGTTTAGTTCAACTGTCATAATCACAGGAAAATGACACTCGACATGAAAATCGAATGTAAAACTCATAACTAATTTGCAAATAACAAAGTCTTTGGTCATTATTCATGTGTTTGGCCTTCAGTAAGAGTGAGTTCTCTATTTTAGTATCATTATATTAAGTAATATAATGAGAAGTGTCTTGGATGTGTACATTTTAGAGAATCTACCATTGCCTCTTTGTATTTCAACAAGTGCTTGTGCTGTTCCTATTCTGCACTCAAATGTGTTTTTTGGTCTACACAGCTTGTCAACATTGAGTCAATGGTGGCAATAAATCCTACTGGGCATGTGTCCAGCACTGGCTATTACAGGATCACATCTGTTTCCCATGTGAGACTGCACCCACCACTCCTGAGTACCAGCAAGTGACGCCTTTGACTTTTCTTTTTTAGTTCTAAAACTATTGAAAGTGCTAGTGACAAAAGTTCAACTGACATAAAAATAAAAACAAGGTGAAAGACTGTTCATTCTTAACAAAGTCACATCAATCCTAAAACAACGTGTACATTGTGCATTAAGTCTTGGAGACTGAAGAATTCCCTCCTGAGGAAATATTGTAACCATCTGAAAAACAAAATGTCACAAGTCAATCTGAGTGATAATGCTCAATGAAGTGACTGTTAACGCCACTACAGTGGTCCCTCGTTTATCGCAGGGGTTACGTTCTAAAATAACCCGCAATAGGCGAAATCCGCAAAGTAGTCAGCTTTATTTTTACAATTATTATATATGTTTTAAGGCTGTAAACCCCTCACCACACACTTTATACACTTTTCTCAGACAGGCATTAACATTTTCTCACATTTCTCTCTTGTTTAAACACTCTCAAAGTTCAAACCTTAGCATCTTCCTCTGTCTTTTGGGTGTGACCGCAGGTGCCTTTGTCGGTGCAGAACGTTTCGTCGACATTGTGGGTTTTGTCGGGAGAAAACTTGCAAACATACAGCACTTCAGAGTCACACTGCTAGCGATCGAACATTTATGTAAACTTGGCCGAACGCATTCTGTACTGTACAGGAGACACGGCACAGAGGAAACTGATTGACAATGGACTACAGTCCCTTAGCCAATCAGGGCGCAGAACCCAATGCGCCAGTTCTCCCTTAGCCAATCAGTACGCAGAACACAATGCACGAGACTCTTTTATTCCTGTAGCTATTGGCATTTTTAATCAGTCATTTTAATATATTTTTATTGTTTATTTATTGTCTATTTTTTATTGTGTGAATGTGCTGCTGCTGCAAGAATTGCCCTTCGGGGATAATAAATACTCTTGAACTTGAGTTCTCTCTTAGCCAATAAGGATGCAAGAACACAATGCGGCGTTTATACGCTGTCAAAAAAAAAGCATGCAAAATTGCACACAAAAAATTGCAAAACAGCGAGAACGCGAAAGGTGAACCGCGTTATAGTGAGGGACAACTGTATACCTCTGCCTCTCCTCCAGTTTCGTAAAAAGGCAAGTCCACCTGACGACGATGACGGCCCGCCACTTGTGCTCTAAAAGTCAATTCAAAGCCAAAACATGAACCACTAGAAAAGTATAAAGGGGAAAGCAAAATTGCATGATGAAGAAACTTGCTCTCACCCTTGTTGCTCCTGAACTTTTGAGCGTGACCGTGACATTTCTTCCCGCACCTTTAATATGAAAAACACAACGTAGTCACTATGAAATGTAAGGCTTTAACAGAAATGAAGAACTAACTGACATTTGCACATCTGTGTTTGTTGATCTGTGTCACATTTTATGTTAAAATTATCACTGTAAACTGCTCTTGTTAAATTCAGCTGCACAAAGCAAATCAGTTGGACTTCTGTCATTGTCCATTTGCACAAACAAAGACAGATTTTTTTGGTCTGCGTCCAAGTGAAACCTGAGTCGTATTAATGTTTTTGTGAGCATTGAAGAGGTGAGTGTCATAACATAACTATTAGATGTGCTGCTGCATGTGTTTAGCAGCATTAGCTAATATCTTATTGGTACTGTGCACTTAACAGATCATTTTTTTCTTTCACATAATTTGCACAATATGACCATTACTGATGATATATTGTCCTACAAATGCAATGAGTTTATAATGATCCAGTCTGTAGCAGATTTATTGACAGACAGTGAGCAGATCCCTCACGGTCAGAGTGAAGCAGCAATTGTCTGATTGGCTCATGACACAATCCTTATGTTTGAGGGTATTATGCCTAGACTGTCCAATGAGGCAATCATTAGTAATATTAAATTCTCCTTGCCTTTTTTAAAGTGAAGATTTTAAAAATATATAGCAGAGACATATAGACGGACAAGCTTTTAATATCCGTACATGGCTGTTGATGTATTGAGCATGTGTGTCTCCATGGTAACGGCAACAACTGCCGTCAACTGGGTTTCATATGTTTAGTTCTATTAGGACTAATATTGGTTCTTTTAGGACTCATCCTCTGATCAGGTGAATGAATCTCTTTTTATTTTCTTACTATTGCTGATATTCACAGATAGATGTTGCGCTGCCAAAGCCAAACAAACTCACTGCATCATGCTCCAGTTTTAACTGCTAGAGCATTTGGCTCCATTTTGAATCTGGAAAACTTATTTTGGTTAGATTTTTTGCTAAAAGCTCCTGTCTAGACAGAGATGGAGAAAATATCAGTTTATAAAATATATGTGTACGTGTAGCACAGGCCTTAGTTTGACATTAATCTGACTCTGAATGAGGTTTAACTAATAAATGACTGCTTTACTGAGATGGATTTATCTATATAATATGGTATTTTGATTTGATTTTAATAATGAATGCCTTGTTAGACAGTCTAGACATAATACCTTCAAACATAAGGATTGTATCATGAACCTCACAGAAAACAAATGCAACTCGGCTGTGACTGTGAGGGATCTGCTCACTCACTGTCAATAAATCACAAACACATAGAAAAATGTGTGTTATCCATGTCAAAATGTACATGTTGTCAGGGCCTTATCAAAGTTTTAAATGTGATTTAGAATTTTGGCACGACAGAATTATATTTAATCTCAAGTTTAAATGGAAAACTAAACTTAGTTTAATTTAAACTGGGGTTAAATCTGGTGCAATAGAAATGAGACTTGGTTTGAAATATAAACCTCGTTGGGGCAACCAGGCCTAAGTGACTAAGAGAGACTCTGGAAATTTTTGTTAAGTACAATTTCAACTGTATTAAAATAATTAAATGCATAATATATGTTATGTTTAAGTACTCACAAATCTATTTAACTAAGAGTAAGTACCTTTTTGTCCAGGAGCGTTCCAAAAAGCAGTACGAAGAAACCCTTCAGAACACAAAACAGTTAGCTTGGATGGTACAGCCACAAAAGACAGATTAAAAAAAAATTAAAACATTAAAAGCCGTTCCTACCTGGAGTGAATTGAAGAATGCAAAGGAAGCATGAATTCCAAAGTCCTTGCTCACCATCGTTCCCACTCCAAGACACCATGTTAATCCAAAAAAAGGTGTGAGGAAAGCCAAACACCGAATAATTACCACCAGAACATGTTTCTCCTCTGCCTGTGTCCCGCTCACTGCTGTCCTTCGGATGATTTTGTAGATGACCACACACAAAATCAGGAAGTTTATCATCACTATGGTAAGTGCTGGGATAACGAAGGCCAGAAGAGCTTTGGACGGGTCCCAGTTGAGCCAGCAGACATTGTTCAACTGTGTGTAATGACCTTGTCCTTTAGTTGCAGCAATAGTGACAACTGCGATAATAATAGGTGCCCCGTAGCCAAGGGTATACCCAATGGCCAACATGGTTCCTTTTCTCATACCACTGTCGAAGACATTGATAGTTCGGTAGAACAGCAGAAGGCCTGAGATCAACATCCAAAAGAATAAAGCCAGGTAGAATAAATGGATGAAGAAAGTGGCTGCTGTGCATGAAGGATCGTGTTTTTTGTCTGAAATAGCTGCACCAATAATAAACCATATGTTGGCGATCAGGAGAGAAACAGCGATGTTAACAATAGTAACATGACGCATGTATGAAACTCTGGGCTTACGGACTTTTTTCCACACGATTGCTTCGATTATGAGGCATATGACCAAGGAAGCCATTGATATTGTAACTCCAGCATATGTGATTACGTCCAGGGCAAGCTGTTGTTCTTTTGTTCTTTTGGTGGCATCCGGTGACATAAGAATGGAGAATGAAGTCAAATGGTTGCAGCTGCAGATCACCCTGTTGTTAATTCTTTTCACCAATTTACAGCCTTGGTCGTCCCATCCACCAGAGTGATTGTACAGGCTGAAGTTCCAGAAAACGCACTGAGGGCTGTACAGTGAGTTGTTTAGGAGGTCGAATGTGAAAGTTACATTGTCAGCTCCAATGGTGTTGATGTTGCCAACGTTAGCGTCGTTGAATTTCACAAGTGCAACTCTGGCGTTGATGAGTAAGTGAGATGAATTCTGCTTGTCAATCGGTGGGAGCACATTATCCAATGAACTAAAGGTTACTACGGTAAGTTTGTTGTTTTGTGGCTTTGTCTGTGGTATTTCGATCTGTACTGAGCCATTGTAATTCCCTACGAAACTGCCTTTAAATGTAGTCTTGTTTATCAATATATGCTCTGTCTCAATAGTAGTGCTGGTAGAGTTGCTGAGAAGTCTTTCTGTAAAAGTCTCGAGAGTCAACAAAAATTTGGAGCTTATACTGTGAGTTTTGCTGTTTAATATTTTCCATGATTCCTCTGCCTGATCTATTGTCAAAATACCTGAAGTATTTAGGATGTCCTAAAAGAGAAGGAGAGTGAATATTAGAACATAAGAAATTAAATGTACTGTCTCACCAGACTGGCAAGCCATCCCAGTTCTGAGTCTGGGATGCATCGTTTAGTTTCTGCAAACACAGCCTATGATCTGAAGCCTCCTTGTTGTTAAAGAGTCAATCTTAGTCAATTAAAAACACAATGTCACAGTTAAGAGTGTTACATACTGTCATCGATGCATCAGATAGACGAGCGTCGGTGTCTGCGACATGTTCCATGATTTTGACAATAGCGTCAATGGTGGCAGGTGATTCAGTCACATTATCTTGTAATTTATTTGTGACGTTATTGAGCTCATTGAGTAACAATGGCACTTGGTTGGGGAGCAGACCCTGTCAAATAAAATAGAATAGAAGAATGAATATTTATTAAAACAAGAGTGTTAGCTCTGTTTTTGCTAAAATGTTTATTTCTAGCTGGGATTTCAAATAAAGACTTTTCAGAGACAACTAAATCTACTGTCACCAGTCTGTGTAAAAAACACTGGGCACTGACCATTGACTGATTGAGCAGCTGCTGAATTGGTAAAAGCACACAGTTGTCTTCCACATCCCACTGGCCACCTGTACATGTGGCTATCATCTGTCCCTTTTGGCCTGCTTCACACGACGCTTTAGCTTGATACCCTTCATTTCCAACCCCATATGTATCATCCGCACATTCAAACCCTGTAGATGAATTGAGCAGTTTTCTCAGTGCTTGTTTAAATGCAACAAAATATTGAAAATATATACTAGACTTTATGCTTACCTGTTGAAGGTTTGAAGGCTAGCGTCATTATTTTATTATATGTGGGATATGCTGCCACCTCACAAGTGAACTCAAAGTTGCTTGGACAGCTTGTAATTGTTTCTGTATAGGTGACTTTACTTTGGGCTAAACATACAAAGCACATAGCACAATTAAAATAAAGTCAAACATGTCATGATGCAGTTAATACAAGGAGTACAAACTGAAATATAGTTTTCTATAACATGTAGCTTCAGTGTTTCCCACACACTGAAGAGACCTTGGTGGCTTGTCATAATGTAATCTGGCCCGTTAGTCTCAAAATGAAACAACTGTAACATTGGAACATTTTCTGCTTATGCTTATGTTTGTTGCATTGACCTGAGTCTGTGCCTGTAACATGAGTTACTGCTCTGTGAACAGCTGCTGCTGAGAGAATACGCACTGCAGTGAGAAAGTTATTAGTTACAAAAGTTTTTTGGCTGCCCGCAACCAAGGGACACTTAAACTGTTGTTCACCAGTGAAAGTGAAATCTTTTGCTTCTCTGCAGCTGGTTGAGCAATTGAGCAATGCCCAGGTTTTAGCAAAACATTAGCAAAGTGGCAGCAGCCCACAGCTTTTATCTATTTACATCTACAGATAAAGCCACAAGTGTGATGTAAGTCTTGTTTATAAGGAGCAGTTTCTACAGTAATCTACAACCTAGTTACAAAAAGTTGGGACATTGTGTAAAAAAAAAAAAGAAAGCTATGTTTTATTTACAATAGAATATCAGGTGTGACTTTTTTCATAAAAAATACCTTTGAATATAGTTTTTGACTTTTTGAATTCGATGGCCGCAACACATCTCAGAAATTTGGGACAGGGCCAACAAAGGCTGAAAGAATAAGTAGGACTAATAAAAACAGCTGCAGGAGCATTTAGCAACTAATAAGGTTTAATAATCAATTTTATAGTCTCTCAGAAGTAAAGATGGGCATGGATTCACCAGTCTTCAAAAAATGCATCTAAAATAATATTTTCAAAATCTACATAAAATTGCAAAAAAAAAAAATCAATATCACACCATCTCTGTGAAAGGGACAAGGGTCAAGCATCACTGTGTTAAAAACAGGCCTGATTCTGTTTTGAAATCACTGCATGGATCAGAAACACTTCCAGAAGTCACTGTCTGTGACACAGATCAGAGACATCCACAAATGAATATGAATAAAGCTGCCTCAAGGAGAAGAGGAGATATATGAACACCATCCAGAAATGCTGACGTCTCTGGGCTTACATGCATTCTACACAGTGTCCCAACTTTTTCAGATTTGGCTTTGTAAAAAAGCACAGCTACACAACGGGTTAAATTCGTCAAAATTACTCGCATCTAATTAAGTCTATGAGACTTTCTTTTATTAACATACATGCCACCGCCACCTCAGACATACTGCAAGTCTGTAGGAAACACTGTAGCTTTGTGATTACCTGTTGAGGTAACATCTTTAAACTGGACCTTGTAGGGACTCTGAACAGAGCACTCCACAGTTACAGTGTTTCCTGTAACACAGCTAAATGCGTTTGAGTCCGGATTCACTTGAATCTGTGGCGGCTCTTTAAATGTTATTACTTCTTTGGATTGCTGACGGAAAACTTTGAGGCCGTCTCTCAGTTTACACTCATAAAATCCTGAAATGACATTGAAAAATGTATGGATCTATTTCAACACAGAAAATCATGTGTTTACCTTCTGCATTTAATGATTACCGTATTTCCCGGACTATAGAGCGCACCTAAATATAAGCCGCACCCACTAAAATTTAAAAGAAATATATATTTTGTCAAATATAAGCCGCACCGGACTATAAGCCGTCGATACCCAGGCTGAGAAGTAAGATATTTACATAGAAAGATTTTGTACCATAAGTGTTTATTCATATACCTGAACTGATTGTTTCCGAACAGTGCCTGTAACACGGCAGTAAAAGTGCTGATCAAACAAAACAGAAAAGTCATTGATGGTTTTATTCATCTTCCTCCTGTGCACTAAAACCAAGTTGCTTTATTTTTCTTCCTCCTGCGTACTGAAACCACTGAACACCAAACCATTGTCACTTTTTCTTCCTGTGCACTGTTAAAGTGCAACTGCGCCACTATTAAAGTCTGGATATCACTTTCTGACAAAAACTGCTGGCGCACAGAGCTACAACATAAATTAAGACATGTTTTTTTTTTTAGCATTTGGCTGCAATTGAGCAGAACAGAGCCATTGCATGATAACCTTAAGGAAAAATATCCTGGTATGACAGTATTACTGTATTGTGTCATGTGTTGAAGCTTATTATTATTATTGCAGTTGTCACTTATACAATACTGCCATAATTTCCAGAAAAAAGGCTAAATTAAGTAATTTAAGAAAAAAAAGCCTCCATCTGAATAGTCTGACCCAGTGTTCTCCCAAACCCAAAATCCTTCCACCATCTATTGTGCAATTTGATTGAATAATCATATCAACAGATTAAAATTTCCCTTTTTGTAAATGTACAAGAATGGTTTATCAAGTGGTTTTCCTTGAGTATGATGACATCCTAAAACTGCGGTATACTTTAAATTTATCCCATGCCTTTGCGTGACTATATGAAAAACACATGAACAAATTTGAAAACACAATTTCTTACCTGTATCAGTGCGAAAAAATCTTTTTATAGTCAGCACTGACGTTCCATTGTTGTTGACTATGACATGGTCTGAATCCCCCAAGATTCTAACACCATCACAGCTCCACTCTGCGGTCCAGCTAGGACTGAAGTCCGGGGGTGCTGGGCCACATTCCACGACACCACTTTGCCCAAATAATACTTCACTTTTTAATGCCAATGGAATTGTGCCTGAACAATTGTCCGGTTAAAACTTTTCATCAATGAAACAACATACTTAATTTGTCTGATTTTCATGTTAACTAAGTGCCCTACCGTCAGTTATGATTGGGTATATTTTTCCAAGCTTGTTAATGGCATCTATTTTTATTTCTGTAAATGTTGTGTCTGGAATTGAAGATGCACTGATAACACTGTCAGCGATTGTACTTCCTTCTCTGTAATAGAAAATAATGGCAATAAAAAAACAAACCAACACCAGACATACAGTACTTATCAACCTGCAGAACAATAATTTGATATTTGATCTCCTCAAAAATCAAACTACACAGATTTAGTTGAGGTTTTTGTCAAGCCAAAAAAAGTATGTTGTAAATTTGCTAACCTTTAAATCAAACAAATTGCACTTACGTAAAATTTAAACTTGACACTGTACAGTCAGGGATTTTTGCAATACAGCTGTCAAAAATCTGTTGAAAAACATTAAAAGTGTGTTCATTATTTGCCCAAAACCTGAATGGAGAAATATATGCGATGGAGACTTACTGAGTTGTAGGTGTCTTGGTACATTTTACTACTTTTATCATTGAATGCATTTTCATATTTAACATCCATGGTTATTTTCAGTTTTTTTTCTGCAAAATAAGAAATAGAAAGCACACAAATTAAACTTATGTTATAATATTGCATGACTCTTGGCAGCAGATTGGCTACATGGGTATGCTGTCGGTCAATATGTTTACCACAGGCAGAGAAAATCAAATTATTGCCTCAGTCTGACTATAACCAATTTCTCCAATTTCAGGAGCAGTCATTTGAATTTCTTGAAATCAGACAAACACACCTGTATAATGCAGTTCATTGTCAGATTACTGCTATATGTATAGGGCTTACTCCGATTAAGGTCGGAGACAGTGTACTGAGCATCCTCCTGAGCCGGACAACGGCACAGAGTAACAAATGTTACTCACGTGGTTTATGATGTGTTCATGTACTTTTGGACAGCGCTGCTGCTGAGTAAGGAATGTGTTGTTACTTTGTTTATATATAAATAACTCAATGATTATTGAGCAAATCAGCCTGGTGTTTTACCATTTTATGCTTCAAATCAGGTTTAACATTTTTTTAACAAAGGCTTAATGTTGTGAAATACTAAGGACACATAAATCCAGCATTTGCCCGAGTGGACACAGTACTTCAATTCTCTATTCTGCATGTAAACTAGGACACAAGGAATGAAATCCAGCTGCAAGGCCTTAATCAATATCATAGTTAGTGTTAGCTTTGCATGCCCACTGATACCAGCAGTCCCTGATCAATAGTATTAAGTATTAGGTTTCCAGTAAATTTGTGGTACCATATCCATAAAATATTTCTCGGTCTGTGTCCTAATGGAACAGGACATATGACATTGGAGATAGGAGCAGGAGACTCCTGAACAAGTGCAGAAAAGTGAAAAATTATTTTTACCATGCTGCAAAGAAGCAGGGATCCTTCAGAACAGCTAACTTGTAAAATACAAATCCTTGTATCCATATCTCTATTTTATAAATTCACACCTTTGACTGGAGAGTAGTAGCAACAAGGTAAAAGCTGGACATAGCTAATTAAGTTAATGCCTGTGTGTTGTAGGTGTATGGGATTTCTCTCTTTCCATATACATTTGCCTGGAGCATGATAAAACTCATGAATGTTGATCTAATTATATGTAGCTCAATATCTGTGGAATTAAAATTCTGAATGAAGCCTTACACTGAGCTGTTTCTTTTTCTCTCTGTTTTTTCTGCCATTATGG